>PVJO010004641.1:9953-107393 GCA_004026905.1 Hystrix cristata
CTAAATTGATCCATTGATCGGTTTGGCATTGTTCTGCTGGGATCAAGGATGTGAGACTGAAATTGGGGGCGGGAGTGCGGGCCGCCCTGGGGGCAGGTAGCCTAGATAAAGATACAGGAAGAAGCTTAACTAGCTGCTTGTTTGCATTGCTTATTTGCATACATTCCTTGCATTTTCCTCACTTTACTTTGCGGCCGGCTGGCTGCCAGTCTGCCACGCGCCCGCCCTGCTTCGGATCCAGCGGACTATAGACTGAAACCTCTGCAGACTGTGAGCTAATAAACCTTTCTTCCCCTAACTTTGGGTGTCGAGTATTCTGTCCCAACAACGAGAGAAAAGTAACTAAAACAAAGAGTAAACAAGAAAGCATGATGAAATACTTTAAGAGTCAATTTTTTCTCACTGATTAATAAGAGTAGTAAGAAGGTTGTCCATCAAATTGTACAGAAGTATACAAAGGACTCTGAGAATGATGTGTGGGATGGAATTTGGAAATAAATTTCCTCATTTGATTAGAAGTGTGTGTGAGAAAGAGATGACATAATCAAAATTTAATGGAAATGGGATATTGGAAGTAGAGGCAACTAGGTTAGCTGTTAGCACCCCTACATCTGCCCTGCTCTGCAGGAGTCTTGGCTGACATAGAGGGTGCATTCCATACATGTTTCAAATACCAAGGACCAGCAAATACATGTTTGCAATGGGGAAGACTATGTTGCTTGTTCTTGTGTGGTATTTTGAAGTAAACACTGGGAAGCAATGTGCTTCAGCTATTGCTTTATAATTCAAACACTGATCATGTTGGTGCAGACGACAGTAACCAGTATGAGAAAATAATAAGTAAACTTCTTACTACTTGCCTTCCAAGAATAAGAAAAAAATTCAAATCTAGATGGGAGGGGGAAAAAGATAAAGAATTCAAAGTTTTGTCTTAGGAAGCAGAGAGTGGAGTTATTATGCAAAATGTGATTACAGTTACAAGATTCAACCATTTGGGGTATGTGAATGAGTTGACTAAGTTACTCTTTTGACCTAAACACACCAGGATACATGTTCAAAACAAAGTTTGATTAGTCTTTTCTATGTAGATTATTTGTAATAGTTTCAACGTCTCATGTCTAAAAACTAATATTTATATCTCGCCCATAGAGCTACAAATGTAGATGAATTCACAGGGGCATCTCTGTGTACATACAGGTATATATGTAATCAGTAAAGTATTTGTCTTAGGCAGTAAATTACCTTAAAATACCTTTCTAAATCACCAGATGAAATTATATTCATGAGGCTGAGATCTATGTATCAGCTTAAATTTCTCCTCTAATGTATCAAATATCACAATCATGGATGCTTAAGGAATATTCTCTGGTGGTCAGAGGTCTTTAATTCATCCCTAAAATTAAGGATGAAACAGAAAAGAAAAACTTTTATGTTTATCAGATACCACCAACCTAATTTGTCATAAGGAAAGCTTATCATAAAAGAGTCACTTCCGTCTCAAGGTGATTATGCCATTAAACAGAATGCATTATGATACATGCTTTATGTAATCACACGAGTAAATTTGATGTCCAGAAAGTTATTTTCTAAACGCTGACTAATATGATCTCATGAGGCATCTTTTACTGCCAAAATATAAATGATCACAGTGTATTTTTATATAGCAAAAGCACCAAACTTGAGCACTAATCACTTATTCTAAATAAAAATGTGGAGAATTACTGTCAATGTCTATTATGCTGTCTGCTTTGTGGAGACATATCTGAAATTTGAGTACCCTTAAAGTTAGTAGTACAGGAGAAAACTAGCCAATGGTGTTTGGGATTGCTTTACAAGAGTATTATTAGGTGGTCTGAGAGAGAATTGAAGAACTGCTACCTTACACTTTCTCCTTTCCACATTGACGCTTTAAAAGGATGCTGTAGATCATGTTGATAAATGATAGGAGAAGATATGATAGGAAGGGAGATGAGAAACTATAGGAAAAAATACAAATGGTCAGGGTTTATTAATCTACCAAATAAATTATTTTAGTATAGAGGTTACAAGGATATCTTCAGGTGATTATAGCTTTCCTCCATTGTACTGCTGTTGTATGTTTTATGTCAAGAATTCAAGTCACTCAAGTATATTTAGGTTCAACACAACAGAGCCTGCTAACAAATGCTCATTTTATAACGCCTTATAATCAAAGGATCCAGCCAATACCAGCTACAATTATATTTCTCTAAGTCCCAGCAAGCTTGGCTGAAAGATTACATATGCAAGGTCAAATTAAAATGGAAACACAGAAGATTTTGCAGAATATAATGAAGGGCCACATATTAAGACTTATTTTAATATCTTTGATTGCTACCTGTGTTGGATTTGATAGGCCACCCACAGAAAACACTAGGACAATATCCATACTGTTAGGTATTGAAGGGGAGACTGCATGTAAAGACAAAAATATGCTATTTATTTTCAATAAGTGCTCTTCCTTTTAGATTTAACTCTATGGCATAAGTATGAGTCTCTGTCAGAAAAAGAGAACAAAAAAAAAACCCTTCTAATCTGGCGCTTGTCCTTCCTACACGAGAGATAAAGAAAACTCAACAAATCACGAGTGCCACAAATTAAGTCATTTTGTTTGATTTTGTTATTTCTTTTGAGGTATTTCTGTGGGACTTGGCTTTTCTTTCTGAGTGGAAATGAGGAAGCCACTAAACAAATGATTGGTTGTTACAAAGAACTACTTGATTGGTGTTGAGAGAAACCCACAAACAAGTCATGAGAAGAGAAGTAACAATTGTATGTGCTATTATTTCCTAATAGAAGAGCAGAGAGAAGGTCACTTTCAAGTTATAATTTGGGTCAGTCTTATCAGAGGAGAAAGCTGTTTCTCAGGACAAGGTCAGGGATTTGGGAGGAAGGTACAGAAGCTCTAACCATTTAGTTAATTTTCTTCTTGGTAGTTTTGTGGCCTAGAAGACAGTATAAATAAGAGAGAAACTTTGGCTCTGCAAAATCCTTACAGGAACTCATATTCCAAGATTAATGCTTTATTCTCCAGCATTTTGATGGAAGTGTCAGTATAAGACTGTGATGGCAAATATGATTGGCATATTTATATAATATCGCTCCTTGCTTACAATTCTGTGGATTTAAACTTGCCTTTCAAGCCATAGGATAATAGAACTCTCTCTGTAAGAGTATATTTTCTAGGTGTGTCTAGTCCTCCCTACATTATAAGCTTTACTAAATGTTGCCCACAGAGAATGTAAAAACTCTCCCAAGTAAGTGCTAATTATAAAATAAAATATATTCCTATGTTTTTGGATTGAAATGTGAGACAGATTTTCAGTGGAATGAGTTAGGCTGACATAAAAAAAAATCCCCAAAAGAACATTTGCCTTACTCAGTGTTGATCTATTAATATTAGTTTAAATATTCAAATTGTAGCAAAAATAAATAAAAGTAAATGTAGGAGTTCGATGACAGAACACAAAAGTCAAGTTATTCAAACAAAACACAAATACAAAACTAGAATACTGTTATGTTATGGAAACTACAAGACTTGAAAGAAAATTTTTGACTTCTAAACTTTCTGATCAGTATCTTAAATAATGGCAGTTACTTTCAAAACTCTTTTGGTAATATGAATGAGGAGATTATTTGGCACTTGAATACTGTCAAAACTGTATCATGAAAATACACAGTCAATTTCTTACATAAAGAAAAAACTGAGGGTTTGAAGATCTCTGGAATGTGAAGGACAAGTTGAATAAGTTATAAAAGCAAAGATTTTAAAAATGACATTTTACATTCTCGCATAGGTTTCTACCAACTATGTATCAATACCATTAACATTGTTCTATATATTGTGAGAGAAATGAAGAATAAACTTGACAATATCAAAATGCACAGAAAATTGATATATTAAGCAATATTTTGATTCTTTTGGGTAGCTAGTAACTAGATTATCAAAGAAGCAGTCATTTTATAGCCTTTCCCTTAAAAAACGTCCTTACAAAGATGTAAAATATGGATACAAAGAAAAGATTTCTCTGTAATAAAACTTATTTTCTATTTCTTTCTTGGTCTAACAATGCAAAAAGTAAAATTATTTGCATTGTGCTTCCTAGTAAGGTGCGAACTGAAGTTAATCAGAACACATAAATTTTACTGAGGACCCCATTTTGCCACTTTAGGATGAGCCTTTGTATATATCTTACTCTGCTTCCCGGGCAAAATATACCTAAGTAAACGTTATATAATTTACAAACTATCAATTCTTGCCATGCAAGTAAAATTAATTCCCTAAGAATATCTACTGCTTTGTTTCTTGGTCCAGTTTTAAATACTCAAAATGTACGGGACAAAAATATTAAGCCTAAAACTAAATTTTCTCATAAGTTAATTTGTGTTTTTAAGAAATATTTTAAGAAAACAGAACCTTAATTTCCATGTAAATCCTCTATAAACATGGAAAGAATATAAGCAATGATGGGAAAAAAATGCAGATCCTGTTTTTAAATTACAGACTTTGCTATATTTTAAGACAAGAAAAATATCCATGGGGGAGGCTAATAAATACATTAAAACTCCTTAAGCAACTTACCATTTTAAAAATACTACTTTTTAGCCAAGCATGGTGGCACATGCCTTTAATCTCAGCACTTTGGAGGCTGAGGCAGGAGGATTGCTGTGAGTTTGAGGCCAGCTTGGACTATACAATGAGTTGAAGGCCAATTTAAACTATGTAGAGAAACTCTGTCTCAACAAAAACAACATCAACAAATACATATATACATACTTATATGCACACATACTGCTTTGACCAAATACATGGAATCAAAGGGATAAAAGATACCAACATAATGAGAGAGAGAGAGAGAGAGAGAGAGATAGGGAGAGAGAGAAAGTTGGTTCAGGGTTAACAGATGACAGAACTGTAAAGCTGTCCCATAGTAAGGCCAAATCATAATTCCCTTCACAAATTCCTACCTCACTGATTTCCTTTTTAAGAGATCCCTTCATCGATCTCCATCAGGAAACATCCTGCGAGTTTCTGTGCCTGAGCTGATTATCTCCATTAATCAAGATGGAAAAATGTCAAAATACCATAATAAAGCTTAAATCCACAATCTGAGAAGCTATGTGTAGAAAGTTGTAGACAGGAGCATATGAAATCTTGAAGATCATTGCAATCTGTGGGTAGGAGGGTGTCACCCGTGGTCTTGTTCTAAACTGACAAAAGGATTGCTATCGATGAGAATGCACTAAGCCCTTCACCCCGGGATGCAGGTTTTGGGGAACCTCTGAGGAAGCAGATCATCTCTTCACCTTCAGGAAAATGGGGAGATGGAGATGAAATTAGTACAAAATCCCTGGAAGACTGCTCACTGCCTGAGGAAGTTGTGCCACCTAAGTGTACAGAAAATGAGAGAGGAGAGGAGAAACAAGTGAGCTGAAGAATCCATCTTGCAGACAGAAGGGTCAGAGAGCTGGTCCTTTGAAAAAGCACTGTACCATTCTGGCAGAGCTGAGTGAGAAGAGTACCGACATGGGAGCGCCATGAAACAGACAGCAATTAGTCCTTCTAGCTTATTGCTTTTTCCTCAAGTGCTATTAACTAATCATAATAATGCAATTCTGTTGTCTTTTGTAGCAAGAACATATTAAAATGCCCGCAACCTGTAAATATTCTAACATATGTAATTTTTTTCTACACACTACATACTTGATTTCAAGTTCATGGGGCTATTAATCCATTTGAAGCCAGCTATCACCACAATAAGCAGCGTATCATTTTATTATCATTTGCAATTTACTTCTAGCCAGTCACAACTGGGAAAATATTGGTATCATACAAGTAGCCTAGAAAACAGGAAAGCAAAGTTAGATGGGTTCAAGTTTTCCTTCAAATTAATGCTATTTATGCCATAATGTTTTACATTTAAAAGGAAGAAATATTCCTCTATTGTAACAACACAGCATATTCTAAAAGCCTTTGTGCCTAATTATCAATTATTATCATTTCTTTCTCAAAAATAATTAGCTCAGTTCCTGTCTAATGAAAGAAAATCAGTATTAAATTGGGATACTTGAAGTCAGATATGAAACAGGTATTTTTTGCTTTATAAATCTGAACTAAATGTCTTTATAAAGTTAGAAAAAGAAATCCTGTAGATAATAATGTTTGAATGTCTAGGTGACTTTGTTAAAACTCAAAAAAAAATAAAATAAAATAATAATGCATGTTGCTTATGGAATGAATTCTTCGAGGAGTCTATCCTTTTGACTATTTGTGGATGATCACACAGCTTAACACATCAGGGATGTAAGAAGCACTCTGAAAGGACATGATTAAACAGGAACCTGGCTCTTCTGAGGACTTAGAAAAATATCTTTATATTGTTTTTATTGCTTGCATGTCTACAAGTAAAAATACGGTCTTCTGGATTCTCTCCATAACAATAACTATTTCATTCCGTCTTCGCAAGCTCAGGGTATCTGTCGAGTCCTTCACTCATATTCTTTGTTGGATAGACTATCATGAACACTCCTAAGATTTTAAGTAAACAATAATTACAAGGAAGGATAGAAAATAAACATAAGAACGTGTAACAACTTACATTTTTACCCATGCCTTCCTTTTATCTTATATTGCCATGTTGGTACATATAAACTCCAAAGCAAGGGTGTAATATTAAATAACTTGATATTTCATATGTAATGTTCCTCTTAAATTTCTCTGTGTAGAAAGAGTTGGTGCTGGTGAACAGTGAATTCCTTCTTTTGTTCAAGGTGGACTGGCCTGCTATTCTTAGTGAACACAGCCCTTTTCTTTCTCTAAAATAAGATGACAAGCAGGGGTGAGGTACTCTAGTCTACAGCATGCGTATCAGTGGCTTTCTTTTGCACCCACATTGGTACCAGGAAAGAATGAAGTCATGCATTTTGAAAGTGCAGCATATTTTGTGGATTTTATTTATGCATGGCTTCTTTTTGAATCAGATGACTTTTTTTTTACATTTCCTGAACTCACTTACATTTTTATGCAAAATCGTATAGATTATGTTAACAGAAGACATAGCTAGAGATAGAAATGATCTGTTAATCAAAGTCACAGAAGTCTAGATGAGCAAATGTGAGGTCAAATTTAAAAAAAAAATCCTTTGTCTACCTAGATTAGTCAGAAAGGAGGCAGGGATAGGAATTCTTCTGAATATATACTAAGTGCCAATTGGTATCCGTTTGTCTAAATTCAAAAATGCTTGCCACAGCAAAGTGCTTGGGAAACCCCTACCTCCAATAACAAAGCTCCAATAGAAAACATGATGCTATAAAATTCAAAATTAGGGTCACTTAGGAAGAACCAAGATCACTGGCCAATGTTGGAAAACCAACATTAGAAGTCCCCCTGATTCACTCAGCTGCAGAGTGGGGTAGTGGGTGTGGTGGTGTGGTGCCATTGTGGAAGTGAGGTGGGAATAACTATGACAGACAGTCTGCATAGAAGACTGACAACAAAGGTCACTGGACTTCTAAAGTGACAATTCAGGGAAGTCCTAGATGTGTCCTAAAATAATACATATAAGCTCTCAAAGGAAACTCAGTGAGCAAACAAACTTCCTGGCCATTATGCCTATTTGTTTAACGTCAAGTCCCCTGGTTCATGCCTATTTTTTATGCAAATGATTTCTTTCTACTTATGTATATATCCCTTTATATGTCTATATATTTATCTGACAAAGAACAGCTGCAATTAATGTGCTTCCTCTTTGTAGGAGATGGAATAGACTCTCATGGAACAAAAAAGAAGATCGACTTGGGAGAGAGGTTAAGCAGTGACCTGAGCATTATTACATCAATTACAAGATACGAGTAAAACTCATATGGAAAATATTAATACCACCTGTATAAAAATATTTACCAAAACTCATTTTAAAACTGAAAGAAAAATTATATATACACATACAAATTCAAAAACAAAAAAGGGGAATTAAAATCCAAGAAAATGTGCAAAGTAAGGAGAGTTTCATTTGAGTTTAAACAAGAAACACTGAAAGGAAAAAAAAAAAAAAAAGAAGCTTTCATCTTTAAAACACCAGGGTCCTTTGCTCAGCGTGAGCATGTATATACAAAATCTGAGAATTTGGTTTTATCGATGGTCATCGAGACATTTAAAAACCTGTTTGTCTTGTTTTTTTTTTTGCCATGCTGGGTGTGAAACCTAGAGCCCCGCACATACTAGGTGACTCTTCTACCACTGAGCTACACTCATAGGCCTCAATTTTTTTATAGTATGCAATGCTATGGAAGTGAGAAATCACAAATGGAAAAATAATATCCCAGAGCTTATGAGGAAAATTGTTATTTCTATCTCACAAATAGAAAACTAAAAAAAATGAAACAATACGTTCTATGAAAAGTGGTCATTCTATAACCTCTAGGCATGATCCATACAGTTAAATAATCTACTGGGACTGATTATTTTTAGTAGCCATAGTTTTTTTTTTTTTTTTCTTATTTTACCTTTCTTCTTTATTAGTACACATTTGCAGTACATAATGATTACATTCATCGTGGAGAGTTGGTACCTGTACATCTCCTTCCCCTTTCTTTGATTCAGTGAGTGGTAGAGCCACAACTACACAGTAGAATATTTTATCACACAGCTACCCAAGGACATACATTTAATGTGTAGTTTACTTTATGGAACTATGTGCTTCTGAAAAACTCACTCTTTTACAACGTGAAAGTGCATTATAATATACTATTTAATATTTTTTTGAGTATCAAAAATAATACAGAATGCCATTGAAACTAAAAATTTCAATATTGGAACTTCTGTTTTCCTCAGAGTAGATTCTGTATTTCCTTTATTTCCTTTTAGAGTTTTAGCTGGTAGAACTCTCAGTATAACACCACAACTATTAAGATTTCTGTGCAGACTAATACTGTTCACATCCTACACACATTGAGAAAATTATACATAATGCAAAATTTAAAATAAAAAAGAACCATGATTGTAAAGACATCAGTGTGAATCATTAATTGGATTCTCACAAGAATATACTTGGTGGCTCCTTTTGTTTCTAACACTATTCACACTTTTCCTAGAACAAACAGTTCTATTCGGACAAAGCTACAAAAAATCTAGAGAGGAGCCAAGATCATCAAAGTTTTATGGACACCAAAGTCACCGAGCCAGGAGTTCTGGGGATAATGATTTGACAAAACTGCTTAGTCACTCCTGTCCAGCTCTGTGATGTCTAAGTATCAGCTGCTGAGAAACCATATCATGAAAAGTTAATTTGGCTCTTAAAGATAACATGCTTTTAAAGAGTGATAAGAAGGAAAAGTTGAGCAAGGTTCAGACAGACTGTCTCTGTTCCCAAGTTCCGAAAGAAAATGTACTCCCAGAAATATTTTCTGAAGCCTTATCAGCAGCAACATTCCTCAGCAATTCTGCTGAAATAAAATGTTTCTCCCTTCAAGGAAATGTGTGTGGGGGGGTGTCTTCATGTGTGCTGGTCTTTGCGTGTGTCTGTGTGTCACTAGTTGGATATTCTTGATCAGGATTCAACAGGAGACTTGGTAAGAAAATCTCTCCTATAGCTGCGTCTCCTTACACTTCACACTTTGCTAAAGTTGCTCCTTTCGCTTTGCTTTCCTTTGAGTCCTCCCTCCTCTCCACACCACTGATTCCTCTCTGCTGTTGTTCAGTTTGGCGGCATATTTATGGATGCAAACTCTATGAGACCTGCCATGTGAAATAAACTCACACTCTATTCTCAGCATCCTCCCCTCTCTCATCTATCCCCCTTGGAAAAATGTGATAACTTTTGTTTTCAAAAATACTACTGACTTCTGTGTGTATTTGCTTTGAAAATTGAGTCTTTGAAAATGATTCTGAGCCAAGCAGCTCACACTTGGGGAACACTGCCGTGAAGGGAGAGATCACACGGAGGCTACACACAACCAGACAAATCGCCTTGACATCTGCTGAAGTGTTATAAAGAAAGCAGTGTAGTAAAGATGAAAGCAGAGCTTGATTCCTCAACCTATCACCCACGTCACATGCTAATCTTGACTGACCCAGTATTTGCCTCTTAGAGAAAAGCAGTAAATTTCAACTGGGCATTATTACCTCATAGTTGCAATGATCCAGACATTTAGCCACTTAGAATTTTTACACTTTGCATAGGAAGAATAATTCCTGGAGTACCTTGGCTGTAAGGCTAATAGTGACACATTTTCATTCTTAGAATGACAGAATACACCAGTTCTTGCCTCTCCATTTCCATTTCTCTTTTTCTCCCACCTGGCATATTCAAACTCCATTTAGAGATCCCTTCTGAGAGGAAGATTGTTGTAAAGGAATGCTGGTTATTTTAATAGGATACAAATATGAAGTAGAACCGAAATCGTTCAGTATGGTACCCAGTGCTGTTCTGCCCTTTGCAGCTGCCCGATTCCCAAATCTACAAAGGAAAAGGAATGACATCCATATTAATTCTTTCCAGAGACCTGTGGCGGACATCACTAAGCAATCTTCTTGCACATCCACTAACTACAGATACAGCCTCGGGATCCTTCTTAACATTGACTCTGGGTGGCCAATGGTCATTACCAATGAACCAGAGTTAGTTCGAAGAACGTCATTGAATTGTCTTCCTGAATCTACCCATCCGCTCTTAGTTCAGTGAATTTAGAGAAAATTGTGATTCAACCAGGATGAGGCTATTTATCTTTACTGGAAGTGTTAGTGATGGGAGGAAGTTGATTATCTTTCTCTCGATGCATCTGCATATTCTTCTACTAATTTTGATGTAATATTTTAGAAATGAAAGTTAGCACAGGATGAGCTAAGTGCAGGGTGTATATAGGCTGATGAGTAGGCTGAAGAGAATGTTATTTTCAGGAAGAGAGTAGAGAAAGAAAAGAAAAGATGAATTTGTCTGCGCCCACAGTTACCATCTAAAATCCTAGGGGAGCCTGGTTAGTAAGTTAAAAAAAATCAGAGGTCTAGTAGTACCTGTAGATAAATTTAAATATATAAACATTAACTTCTAGAGTGATCGGGGTAGGGCTTTGGGTTACACAGATAGATACGTTTGTCAAAGCTCCTCAAACAGTATACCTTAAGATTTATACATTTCTGGGCTGGGGATTTAGCTCAGTGGTTAAAGCGCTTGCCTTGCAAGCACAAGGACCTGAGTTCAATCCCAGCACCCCCCCAAAAAAAAAGATTTATACATTTCTTTGGATAGAAATTTCACCACCAAAAGAAAAAAAAACACAACAAATATGGAGCAGTAGTTGTAGGATGCATGCTTAGTGTTTAGAAGTCTGGGTGATATCTGTAACTGGTATCTTACTGAACACAGTAAGATGGATTGATGAACAGACAGAGCAACACACATACCAGAAAACAGGTAGAGTCAAAGATTAAGTTTAGAGTCCAGATAGTGCACCTGTTCTAAACTTCTTTCCCCTTTTCTGTGTGTTCATAACAAAATGCTGGGGGAAAACTACAACATATACATTACAAGGTTTCCATCATGAAATTCTTGTGTTCTAGCTGTCCTTTCTCCTGCTTCCTTCTAATTTGAAAGAAGAAATGTTTCATTCACCATTTGTACCAGCTGAAATTCAATGGAATGACTTCTTACTGAAAGATTTTAAATTTCTTTTTTATAAAGTGTTGAAATGTGCCCAAGAAACTCCAGCAAGGGGACAAAAAACCACTAGAATGCGCTATCTTTTTTGTGCCTAAAACATTAGAAATGACCTGTGCTAATGTACCTGAACACAGCACTTTTGGTAAACAAAATGTCGTTTGAATGCAAATACCAAATAACATTTGGCCCAGTTTGATTAGAACATCACTGACCTCATTTGTTCTTTCTTTCTTATTTTTTTTCCCCTCAGAACACACAAACTTTTTAATGGTGAGCTTGGCAAAGCATGGTTGTAAACTACTGTTCTGTGGAATCTTTGCTGGGGATTTCAGAGCCTAAATGGACACTATGGGACCCAAAGTATCCAAACCTCGGGCTCTTGTCAAACAAGTGCAAAGAGCCCAGTGAAAACCTATTATCACTGGAGAAGGCAGAGCAATGCTATTTCACCAGCAGTGACCATTATCACATTCACATGAAAGGCTAAATCATACTTCTCCCTTGGTTAGTAGTTTGAGGGCAGCTGAGCAGGACATGCTAAAGCCACGGCCTTTCTTAGCAGAATTACACACAGGATTTCTAACCTATCCGATTAGTGTTCATGGCACTACAGTAATTTATAACACTTGACTGAGTGTTTCTTTTCTATCCCCCCATTGCTTTAGTCTGGCTTTGGGAACTAAAATTCCCGAGGAGCAGAATGATATAATATGGCTAATAAGAATAAGTGAGCACACATTGCAATATGCTTCAAGGGTTCACGCTCAGCCTGTGATTCCATATTTTTTAATTTCCTTGTACAAACAGTGAACTGAAAAATGGGAAAATCCATTTGGCAGGTCTAAGCTACAAATTAAATCCTTGATTAAATTTTGGCAATTATATCTCCAGGTCATTTCCATTTAAACATTTTAAATTCATTTGAATAAGCTTCTTAATCATAACCTTGGCAATCTATTGTGTGGCAAAAAAAAGACTCTAATAAATACTATTTTATACTGGCAGACAAATATAAAAATTGAAGAATCTTGCAAAGAAATATTTTACTTTATCCCTCAGTTATTTGCACAAGGATATATGTTGCCCAAAGTCAAAAAACAAACACAAGGCTCCTGTGTATATTCTCAAGGAGTAGAGAATAATTAGTATCAGTGATTCATGAAAGTTTTCATGCGTAAGAATCATCTAGAGGGCCTGCGAAAACACAGATTCCTACAATTCCACCACTGAGGCAGTAGTTTAGCAAGTCTGGGTGGTACTCGTGGATTTGCATTTTTAACAAGGTCCTGGACAAGGCCGATGCTGTGATGGTAGGATCATTTGGAGACAAGCTTGTCCACAACTTTTTTTTTTTTTTTTTTTTTTTGGTGGTGCCAGGGATTGAACTCAGGGCCTTGTGCTTGCAAGGCAAGCACTCTAATCACTGAGCTAAATCCCCAGCCCCTTGTCCACAACTTTTTGATGTATGCAACCCCATTAAATGCTTGTCAGAAGTTCAGTGAAAGATTGCCATAAATCACTTCTCCAGCTGTTAAAGATATACAGAAAACTGAATCATTTCACTCAATAGCCATTCAGCAGCTAATGGTCCTATTGAAGTTTGGATCTCAATAAGGTAGAGAAGTAGATGACTTCCCAGGTCCAAATGCTTTTCCCTCAGAGGCAATGGAAACTTTTTCCTCCTTCAAGAATCCAGTACCTGTTGCCTTCTCCGCAGTGCCAACCAAACTCGCTTTAGGACACTATCAGTTAAATCTTACTCTCAAACATTTGTTATACTATCTTTCTCTGGGGTGAATGTCTCCTCACAGGTGACAAAATACTTTTGTTGCATAATCAAAACAATAAAATTATAATATGGAAACTATTATATAAATCCCAGATATCTGGGAAGAATTTATCAAGTATGGGAACAAGTGGCCATTCCCAGTCCCCTGATACAGCAAGTGGGTGGCCCCTGTCTACAAAAATGCCCAACCCTGTCATTTGTGTCTGAGATTGGTATTCATGCAATGAAAGACATTTTTCTCCTACCTTGTAATCCCTGGAAACAAAGACTCTGTGCTGGTTATTAATCTAATCTGTATCATAAGTAAGAGAGTATTACATCTCCCTCTAACTCATCTTCCCCAAACAATACTATGAGCTGCTTTATTATTTGATGAAGGACCGCTTCCTAACAACTAATGGTATTATAAATATCCTCTGAATTCTCTCTAAAATGAGTATATGTGAGTACTAGTAAACAAAGTTCCTATTCGTTACATTTTTGCCTGTCTCTCTCTGGTTTGGGTTTTTCAAGAGGAGGTCTCACTATATTCCAGACAGGCCTCACTCTTTGAGGCTGACCTTGATCTCCTGGGTCTTCTTGCCTCAGAGTGCTGGGACTGCAGGCATGTACAGTCTGTTTAACTCTTTGTTTAATCACACCCAGTTTAACTCTTTGTTACTTTTCTTACTTTTCTCTCGTCATCTCCAGTGCAACAGAATATTTTTTACCAACCAAAGTTTAGATGAGCCATGTGTTGATAAAAGTTGGAGAATGGAGAAAGAGATCTAACCCAGAACTAACAGAGCCGAGCATACTGGAAGAATTTGTTCCTACTTCTTTCACGAATTAGTCATAATTCCTTTAGCTCTACAGTTCCCTGTAAGTAAGATAATAATCACTAGAATTTCTGTTTATATTTTACATGTAGTTGACTCATAGCTTCAGGCAGGTTTAATCCTCACAATAACCTTGGAAAGAGAAAGAAACTCAGAGAGATTTGGTGAGCTAACTGAGCACACAACTGATATGTGACAGAACCTAACTTCAAATTCAGCTCGTATGACTCATATTTTGGGGTTTTTTTCCTATTATGCTACACTAACCCCAAGAGTGTAACAACACTTATTAGATTATTTTTCACTGTATCTATTTTTAAGAAAACTGTTCCAGACTGCCTGTGGAAGGAAAGTGTATACTTTCCAGAAAACTCAATAAAGTACAGAACACAAGAAAAAATTTGGACACCTGAGGCTATTTGCAATAAGATTAGACAAATTCATGACTTCAGAAAGCAGACATTGAGAAGCAGATGTGTATATGCTAACTACACAGAACTTTCGAATGAGAAGTAGAATAGAAACTCCAGAAAACACATCACTGATGTGGTTAGGAAAATCTCATTCAAGAAAACACTCAAAGCTTCATTTAAACATTTCTTCAAAAAATGACTTTCATAAATCTACAAATAAAAATTGACTACCATATTTCACAAGAAGTTTGGTAGAAAATGAGCAATAACTATTAAATTTCACAAACAGAGAAACATCTCTGAGGCATCCATTTTGAAAAAGGAACTCAAACGATCAGGCACAAAACCAGGACCAATTTAACCATATTATCCCGAGAAGAAACCAAACAACAAACAAAGCAAATAACAACAATAAAGCCCAACAAAACAAAACAAAACAAAAAACTGATGCAATGAATTTTGAAGGGGGTAAATGACTCATGATTTTTATACCTAGTCATGTTATCATTGCTATCGAAATGTTAATAAAGCTATTCTAATGTACACACAAACATTAAAACATAGCACCTCATTGATTCCTCCCCAAACTACCAGTTGATGAAATCTAGAATAAGGTGATATAAATACAAAAATTCAATAACTGCAGAGCCATTATATAAAACAATTGACAGTTAATATTGACTTCATTTAAATGTGGAACTAAAGCTGAACCATTTTGGCTATGACAGCTGCATAACAATATGTAAATGATATAAAATTGGATGTAAAAGTCATAAAATGAATAACTGTGTTTGGAATGTGGAACAGAAAGGTAATGGTAGGAAGAGCAAATTAATTAATTAACTATTTCCAAAGTAAGTAAGCATTTAAAGGTGGAGGTGTACTAGGATTTTAACATATGAAATTTGGAAGGACTCATCTAACCTATAATAGGGATCATTTTGGCCATTTATAGAGGTAGAAATACATTAAATATAATTCTGGTTATGAAATGTTTAACCATCATTACAAGTTAGTCAATAGTTACTAGGAAGGACTCCATGGTTACTTTTTGTTAAGAGAGATTCGAAATTGGCAGACAAAGAAAACCCCAAAATGACAAATCTCAGTGAAAGAACTTATATAAGTCCTTCTAATTTGAAAATTTGAATATTGGCAAAGGACACCAATGTGAGATGTATCTGGAAAGAGAGTTAAGTATGACTGTATGAAAGAGCACTTGCCAGCTGAGTCCAAGTTAATTCATGGTAGATGGACATTAAAGTCTGCTTCAGTAAGAAACCTATTCTTCCCTTGGCACATGTGGTTTAAAAAACAGAAACAACAACTAGCAGTAAGCATAGGAAGGAAATGAAAAGGAGGAATGAACTAGAATGAGAGAGAGAACCTATAATTAAACTATCACCCAAAGAATGCCATAAAATGGTTCTGGGAGTTAGTAATCTAATACCCTAGTGAGAGCTCACTTCTTGAATTGTTAATTTTTATCTACTAGCCACTTTACTCAGATTTTAGTGACTCCTAAGGGAAATCGCAAAGGTAGTAAAAATGATACGGTTCTTTTATTGTACTCAAAGTAGCGATAGCATTATATTGTGGCTCTAGGGTCAGAAGACTAGGTTTATTCCCAAAAAGCATTGTGGTCTTGGACAAGACACTTAGATGATGTCCTTGTGAAAACCGATTTTGTCAACGGCACTCTGAGGAAGCACATGTTAGGCTCTAAGTGGAGCAGTGAGAAGAAACAGTATGGATAGAATCTTGGTGCAAAGCCTTGCAGCAGAGCCTTTGGCAAGGATCCACGTCCACAGAGTCACTATTGGATGATGTACAGGAATGGGGCTGAGGAGGATGATGTACAGGAGGCAAAGCAGAAGAGAGGAGACGAGAAACTAAGTGAACAAGGAATCTCAGGCAAAGTCTAACCTCAGGTCTTTCCACGGAGAATTGTGGAAGATATTCCACATTGTAGGCTTTTCCTGCCTTGAGACAGCTAGGATAGTTTTTGGGTCCTTATCCGTGCCAGCAGGAAGTCCATTTGAAAAGTAGAGGCACCTACTTTCAGCTCAGGCCATTTTTCCAGAGAATAGGGGAATTGGAGACAACCACCACTCCCAGAAACTGGTTGAGGGTCGCATAAATCTGACAAAGGGGAAATGGATGAGGTACAATAGTATCCCCACTGTATCCTTATAGGTAGAAATTGGATTTTTCAATATTAGTTTCTGCCACAGCATTGCCTTTATCTATCTTACACTAACCTTATTTTTCACATTTCCTGTCAAAATCTCAGTTCCATAGCTTAAAAATATGTTTAAAATATCAAAAGTAGAAACATGCTAAGGATCACTTAATTTTGGAAATTCCGTGAAACAGTGAGCTCCCACTGATCGTTTTAAGATATGAGCTCATAAATATGCAGGTCTTTTTTCCCTCCTTTCTTTTAGCGTCATTCCATTCTCTTGTGCATTATTCTGTATTCCAAGGATGGGGACCTCCCCCCAACTATATTTTCCGCATGTGCTGGCTGACTCCTCGCTAACTCTGTCAATGGAAGGTACTAGTGTCATATGGGAAGGCAGAAAAAAGGAAAGGATAATTTTTTTTTTTCATAGCTTTTGGAGCTGTCTTTAGCATCCTAACCAGCTACAGGTTCTAGCCACCTTTTGCAATTCCTATTCAGCTGTTTTCTTTCTCCAGCACTATTGACTGAAATGACAGGCCCAGTTTGGGCCAGCCGCAGTGTTTGGCAGTTCTTGAAGTGGCATCGTTGACCATTCCAACAGTAGCAGACTTCTGCAGCAAGATTAGAGTGCCCCTTATGATATGTTTATGTCACCTCTCAGTTTGACCAGATTTAGGCAGCAGCGATTTCTTTTCACTAATCTCTGACTCTCTTGTCCTTATTGATTCCTTTCTCTAGTCTTCATATTTTCACAAATAATTTCTATATTAAAGAGCCTTCATCAGAAATATGTTGTCTGAAACAATATCAAACACACCTTCTCCATGAAGCAGCTACTACAGTTTATAATGAGAACGACATTGAAGGGACCGAATCAGACATTACCTGCATAGCTCAAAATTAGTAAAGGATGTTTCTTGGTGGTGCCTGCTACTGCTATTCCAATGGTTACTTCTTGCTTTATTTCTTTGGTTGAAGTTGATAGAGACGCAATAAAAAAGACATGTTTTGTTCAGTGTTTCTCTTGTACATGAAAATAATTTGGCAACCTTAGAGGATTTCCAAAGTTTTTTTATTGAATTTATTCACTTGGCTCTTACCTTACAAATGTTCAAATCAGGATTAGAGATTTCTGTGAATAAAAATAAAATCAAAATCCAGAGGAAGCCTCAGGCAGAGCTGCATATCTCCAATAAATCATATTAGTGTGGCCTAGTTGAGGGCCCCTTCAGAAGACTTTCCTGCAGAATCTTCCCGGTTATTAACTTCAGTATAATTTCTTCTTTGGGGGAGAAAACATACTTTGCACCTCTGGTTTCTGCCTGAGTCACAGTGTCTTATTAATAATAGGGGTTCCATACATTTGGAATGAATGGAAACGATCAGCACTTCTCAAACCAGTCATTTAGGTGTCATCTGGACTACTTATTTGAAAACAGATTATTAACTGGGCCTCCCTCTCAGAATTTCTTATTAAGATATCTAAAATGGAATTCCAAAAACTTACATTTCATCGGTTCCTAGGGGATACTGATGTTGTTGATCTGGAGACCACATGTTGAGAATCAGTGCGATAGATTTTAGACCTCTTTGACAGTCAAAGGTAGCCAAGTGATGTTACTGAAGAAAAATGGTATTTCCCAACCTATGCCAATGTCAATCTAATAGCAGGGAGTTCCGTTTGTCAAAATTATACTTCATCACATTCAGATTGCCAGACTTCAACCAGTTATCACCAATGTTTTTCTTTCTTCTTATCTCTCTACTTGGGGGGGGGTAAGAAAGCCAACTACGTTATTTTTTGGATTTTCTTGAAGCAAGGGAAAAATCTGGCAAAATTGGTTTTACATAATAAATATTAATTTATTTTCAGATGATTTCAACAATTGGTTTATTAAGCACAGAATACTTGAGCTACTTTTGTTTTTATTTGCTTTGTTTGTTTATAGCACAAAAATCCCTGACCTTAGTAGATCATTAAATAGGATATGTCAGTAGGCCTTAAGTAAATGACTGAAATTCAAAGTTAATGAATTGAGAACTGATTAATGTTTATGATGAACTCATCCTGTTTTTGTAAGCATGTTAAATATTGAAATTATCTCTAAACAAGTAATCAATTCAAAAGAAATTAAGCATATTTTCTTGCAAGATTTATACAGCTATTCATAAAAAAGTTATGTTAATACCAACAATGAAAATGATATTTTCAATTATGTTAATATTTGAATAATAGAAACAATGACTTCAAGATAAAATTGGTTTTACATAATCATGTATTTCATTATTTTCCATTCCCTCCATTCAATTATATGGAGGTATCTTTTCCTCTATCCCATTTATTTGTCTGTAGCATGCTAGAACCCAAAAATACATATGTTTACTCATGTAGCAAATAGGTTTAAAAGTCCTGTGAATATATAAAACGCAAAAATATGCATTTATTCATTCGTCACATGAATATCTAAACATACGCTGAATGAACCCTGGGTGCCAAGTATGGTTTGTTCCCTCCACGGACAGCAATGACAATTATACACAAATATCCCTACCCTCTTCTGCTGAGTAAATGGAAACAACAAAAAATTACTTAAAACTTATAAGTGCCATGAAGAAAAATAAAATGCATATAAAGGTAGGACGTACTGGAGTAGACATGACATGGATTTCAAGTGGCTTTAATTTTTCTAAACATTAGATATGAACTGGTACTTTCAGACATGGCACTGGTATTTAATTAAGATTATAAACCTTATCTGAACTGCAGTGTTGGAAAGTTTCACATAGAATCTCTACTACAATGCCAGAGATGAGTGATAATTAATTAATTTTTGTACTTTGAGCATATAAAGCATTTAAAATGAAAAAGATTGAACTGTTTTTAACTTGTTACTATAGAGCTGTTCTCAAAATTAAATGGGTTGTGACTAAGTAATAAAACTCAGAATAGAAATGTTAGCCAAATTAAATGCTTACTTATTTAGAGCAAGTGTTTATACTGCCATGAGTTCTGTTTGCAAAGAAGAAGGACTATGATGAGAATGTTTATATTCATGATAGCGTTCCTCACTGGGAAAATTAATTAGTTTAGGCTGAGTGGGGAAGAAAGGGATAAGGTACAGGAAAGGGAGGAGAAAAGGAATCCTGAATTATTGAAACATTTCTTTGGCAAAAAATAGAATTATTAAATCCAATTATTGTAACTAGTTTATTTTCAAGCTATATTGATGTTTTACAGAGGAAAAATCAACAGAGGAGAACTCAGTCACTGACAGATAATTGGTTACACTTTTCTTGGGGTCAAGATAAAATTTGTTTATTCTTCCAAGCCCCCAAGTTTACCTAATACTAGTAAAAACAGCAAGAAAGGGGTTTGATCCAAATGGACTATCACAAGAGAACAGTTAGCTTGCTGTCTTCCAGAAATCTGATGAGAACTGGGCTCTAAAAGACTGGATACACCTAATTCTAGTTATCTGCATCTTCGTTATGTATTCTATGCATTTCTTTAGATGCTATCACCTAGACAGTTGAAATGGTGTTTTTACTACCTTAGTCACTGTTCTTCACACTTTTTTCTGTCTTCCCACTGCGCTTGTCTATTAAATATGCTTCTTTTTCTTCTAGCCATCACACTAATTCTACTGAACTGACTGCCCACCATATTTACAAAGGAATTCTTGCCTTGACTTTAGAAAATGATGACAAATCTTAATAAGTATATAGAGTAAGAATAAGTTTGACAAACAAACATATTTTGCATCCATTTTCCTTAAATTCAGCATCTCAAATTTCTAGATTAAAATTGTTCCTTTTCTTTTTCTTTTTTCTATTTTTTAATTTTTTTTATTTTTTAATTTTTTTTATTTTAAACCAAGAGCATGTATTGGTACATTCTACATACACTGGTCACATTCATTACATTTATTCTGTACCTATACATGGTGCATCTTGGTTCTCCCCCTCTCCCCTGCCCTTCCCCTCTCCTCCCTCCCTCCCTATTTATATCAGGTTCATTCATCATTTTCCATATTTTTCCTTTTCTTTTTCGAAAGTGAACATTCAGAACTGAGTAGTAATTAATGTTGCCATTTCCAAGGGGTTCATACCTGTATCTCAGTCTAAATTCATTATGTAGTAGAAAACTATTCCAACACTATGTTAAAAACATAGACACTTTTCAATTAAGCTACTAATCCATTCATTCATCCAAGATATTTATTAAGTTTCTGCTCCTCCAGGCACTGTTCTGACTCTGAGAACATAGCCATGAACTAGCAAAGTCCTTAATCCCAAAATACCATGATACTTTATGTGAAATAAAATTTTACAAAATAATATCACTGATATTACTGACCATAAGATTGTGAGGAGCTTCCGGCTGATGCCATGGTGTGGGGAAACTAATCACAAAAGCTATCAGATATTGTAGACTTCCTGAGACCACTATATATACATATCTTCCAAAACAGACTCTGGTAGCTACCTCATCTTTAGCTCATCAATAACTCCATGCTATTCTATTATTACAGAGCCCAAGATAGATTTTTCAATCCTTCTTGGAATAACACTATCAAATTATTAGAAGAATCAGGAAAGAATATTCATTAAAAGTGACAAAATATAGAAAACTACTTTTTCTTGGTGAACCTTCTAAAATGGCTTTAGTGATAGTGTTGAAGTCCTTAATATGCAAGAAATTAACTGCAATTGTTAGAATATGTTAATTTAGGCTTCAAAGGAAATTCAGGTGTCTTTGGTCATTGGTGTACTTTATAGGAAAAAGCTTCACCATCTGCATCCTTGAAGTCGTAGACATCATATTGTTCATTATGGAAACAGCAGAATAAGATGCAATAAAATAGAAGGCAAAGTGGGGACTCAACCCTTTCCAGAACCTTCAAAGACCACAAGCATGTCATTGCCAGCATTCACCAAAGAATTCCAAGGAAAAAGAGACAGCTTTATTAAAACAGGAGGGAGAAAAAAGACAAATATGTAGGAAAGTGACCAACAGCCATGGGAGTATTAAATTCTTGCTATTAGAGCACTCTCAGAAATGACACACTTAAAACAGGATTATGTATTGCTAAGTGGACAATTAAGGGAAAAGACAGATGATATTAATGGAAACAAAGTGCTTTAAATTAATCTAGCCAAGATCCCAAAGACACTGCTCTGAAAAGGAGATGTGATGAGCTTTGTTAGAAACAGGAGCCAAAAGAAAAAAAAAAGGACTACACAATTTTAAAAGATATGTATTACCTGCAATTTAAATATCTAGTCTTTTCTTCAGCGTACTCAGGAAATTATAATGCCAGACCAGCCGATGGCAGCTAATAACTCAGAGTTCATGTGCAAAACCAGCAGATACAGGATTCAGGAAGATGGTGGAGAAGGTAGTGGCAGGAATATACCCCCCACCAAGACATCTATCTCAATGGCAGAATTTGTCTGATGCAACTGTACTGGAATTCTGGAGTCTATTAAGTTTTGTTCTTTCCAAGAGAAAGGTTGGACGGTAAATTGTGGTGAATTTCCGTCCATTTCAGCTCTCACCACAGTAACAACAACTGATCTGCAACTCCTGTGCTAATGGCAGGCGCTCATAAAGCAACCTACAAATAGCTAGTAGGAATAAATGTGGGAAAATAGGATCCTGACCTCTATTTACTAAGAATGTGTTCATTGATCACTGATTGTTGCTTCTGAGCAGAGATGTGCAGACAAAGAGGCTGATGCCTATAGTTATTCACTTCCTTTCCATTGAGGGAACATCCCTCCCCACCTGAGGGCCAGTGTCTTCCTCTTCTCCATTCAGTTTTCTCTTTTGCACTTATGGGAGCCAGACATTAAAAGCTAGGACATTTAAGCATAAAAGGCCTGAGCTTGAGCCCCAGAACTGCCAAAATAACTTCCTTCTTCAGGAAGAAAAAACCTAAAACCAAAATAAAACAAAAACTTAAATCAAAAAAACATGTAACTACACATGTGGGGCAGACTAGTAAGGATGTGCTTATGCCTGGGGAAAGGTGCAGGTTAACAAAAGACCTAAGTTTATACCTCAGCTGGATCCTTGTCACATAGACAACCTACTCCAATAAAAACACAGACACACAAATACTCACCCTCACCCTGGGAAGTTTCCAAAAACTAAAAGTCATATAGAAAGCAAATAGATAAAACACCAGCATCGCTTCTTTTCAGTAAGTACTTTAAATGCAAATGGATTAAATTCTCCAGTTGAAAACGTAGAATGGCAGAATGAATCAAAAGAGCATGATCCAACTACTACTATCTATGAAAGATTCACTTTAGATCCAAGAAAATATAGAAAGTAAGAGTGCGGGAAAAAGTATAAGCAAGAAAGCAAGGGCGACTGTGCATTATCAGACAAAACAGACTTTAAATTTCTAAAAGTTTATGAGAAAAAGACATTTCATATTAAAAAAAGGTATAAAAGAACAAAAAGATGTAACAATTAAGAACATTTACATTCCTAATAACAGGCTACTAAAACACGTAAAGGACAAAAAAACATGGGAATGAAAGAAGAAATGACAGTTTTGTAAAAATAGTTGGAGTTTTCAATACCTCACTCATACTAATGATAAAAAGTCTGAAAATAAAATTATAAAATTGTAAAAAAGTATCATTTTCAGAAGTATCAGTAAGAATAAAATACTTGTTTCAACATAGTAGGTGAAAGATGTATACAACAAAAAGAGTAAAGCACTGCTGAAAGAAATGAAATACATAAATAAAAACACATCTCATGTTAGCGAGCTGGAAGGCAATATTGTAAAGATTTCATTATTGCCCAAAATGATCTACAGATTCAATGCAATACCTATTAAAATTCCAATGATATTTATTGCAGCAAAATAAAAAATCATCTTAAAATTAATACTAAATCTTAATGGTTCCCAAACAACTGAAATAGTCTTGAAAAAGTTGAACAAAGCTGAAGGACTCACATTTCCTGATTTCAAGATTTAGTATGCAGAGATGGCAAGCCAAACAATGTTGTACTAACATAAAGATATACATGTAGGACAATGCAATAAAATAGAGCACAGAAATAAACTCCCGCCAAGGTGGTTAAATGATTTTTGACCAAGGTGCTGAGATCATTCAATGGTGACACAACAGTCTTTTCAACAAATGGTGCTAGAAAAACTGGATATCCATATGTAAAAGAACAAAATTGGACCCTTGCTTATAAAAATTAAATCAGATATAATACCCATAATGCCTAATCAAATACCAAATATAATACCTAAATAAAGCTCTTAAAAGCATTAGAATCTTGGTAAAGCAGTGCTTTATTCCCACATTTTAAATGAATGAATGTTGTTTATGCAGATTAATGCATTTCATTTTGGCAAATTGTGCATTCCCATAATGTACTTTAATCTTTTCCCTATCACCTCCCTTGCCCCATTGTCCTGCCTAGTTTCAAAAGATTTTTGGAGAGAGGTTTCAATACATATAATGTATTTTGACCATATCCATGCCCCCACTACCTGTCACTATGCTCCCTTCCTCCACTTCATTTCTTCTTTGAAAATGATACCAAAAGCACAGGTAACAAAAGAAAAAATAGGAAAATTATGCTTCATGAGATTAAAAACATCACACATCAAAAGATAATAACATAAAAGCGAAGAGAAGCTGTCCAATTGTAAGAATATATTTGCAAATCATATATCTGACACAAAATTAATATTCAGAAAATTTAAAGAACTTTTAAATCAATAAACTCCAATTCAAAAATGTACAAGGATGTAATTAGACTTTTTTCTAAGAAAATACACAAATGAGCATTAAGTTCATGAAAAGATGTTCAGTTATCATTAACCATTAGAGACATACAAATCAAAACTACAATCAGATGCCATGTTATGCCCATTAGGATAGCTACTATTGAGAAACAGGAAATAATTAGTATGAGTAAGGATATAAAGAAATTTGAAGCTTTGTGAACTTTGGTATGGATACAAAGCAGTATTACCCCTGCTGTGGAAAAGTGTACGGTCATACCATACAGTAGAATTGTCAAATGATGCAGGAATTCCACTTCTCAGCACATATCCAACAGAATTGAAAACAAGGTCTCAACCAAACTTGTGTACACAATGTTCATAACAACATTATTCACAGTAGTAAAAACACGCAAGCAACAAAATGGTCTATTTACTGAGGAGTAGATAAACAAAATTTAGTATATATAATGGAATCATTATTCAGCCCAGAAGGGAAGGGAATTTTGACATGTATTATGTATACACAATGTGAATAAGGCTTGAAGATATGCTTAGTGAAATAAGCTAGTCACAAAAAATAAATACTGTATAATCCTCCATATATGAAGTATTTAAAGTGTTCAAAAATCATACTGACAGAAAATATGTTATGGAACTTCAGTTTTATAATACAAAATATTCTAGAGATGAATAGTGGTGATAGTTGTACATTATCATGAGTGTACTTAGAACCACTGAACTCTGCACTTAAAAATAGTTAATTGGTACATTTTATATTCTATATATTTTATTACAATAAAAATAGAAAACTATTTTTACCTAAGATTAGCACATTTTACTATACATAAATTATACATCAATGAAGTCAGTTTTTAGAAAAAGAGAATAAAAATTAGAATACCAAAAAGTATTGTTAATATTGAAGTAGATCTACCCTAGTTCATTTTAATTGCATTGCTCCACTATAGCATTTCTTGTCATTATATTATGACACGAGTGAAAATTAGAATAACTTCCTTCGTTCCTTAGATAGCTAGCTCCGACAACATTTTTTGTTTATTTGGGGATACTTCTGAGACATTTTGCATCATAAAGAGCAATCTCATCACTTGCCAGGAATAAAATGATAACATTCATGAACAAATAGCAGATGACCCAAAATAAGGATATAATTGTAACTAAAATTTAAACTATTGGTATTCAAAGTGTAGTTCATGGGACAGCAAGATCAATGTCATCCAGAAACATGGAAGAAATGCAGAATCTCATGCTCTACACCAGGTTGAAGAATCAGACGCTGCATATTAGCATGCTACGTGTGGCATTATTCTGCCCATAACATCTGAAAGGGTTTGTTATAGACCAAGTCTTTCATTAGAAGATGGTGTTGTCTTCTGTGTGATTATTGCAATTACCCTTTATCTAATGCTTTCCGCTTCCAAGTACTGTCATAGGTTCATTGATAAGAGCATCTTATCAATATTGCTAACACATTATAAATTCAATTTTTATCATTATCTTCATTTTACAGAAGAGGAACAAGAATCTTGGAATCAACTTGCCAAGAATTACAAATATAATTTGTTGCAGCTAGAATTTAAACCCAAGGAGTCTGTTTACAGAGCTTTTAAACAATACTGTTCATAGGCAAATATTGGAAGAGATTTTTGTCACTTATTTACTCTGAATCTTTCCATTTTCATGATTTTTTTTTAAAAAACAAATGTGTTGTCCGAGTTTAACTAAATCTGTGATTTTTACAGATATTCAGGTTGATGATCCTAGTGACAAAACACTGGCTTGGGTGGATGTGTACCTGTCTTTCTTTTCTTTATCATTTATGAACCATTATAGTAACATGATAGAAAACATTGCTAAAAAAGCAAGAATATTTATATTGTTTTGTGTGTGTTGATTAGTATTGACTGCTACACCAATAAGAGTCACTATATAATTCTATAATATTTCGTATTTCATTTTTACATTGCACATCACTCTAAAGAGAACCATGTTCCCTGATGACAGTCTCAGGACCCAAAACTAAAAATACCACCCTTACTTTAGGATTTCTACCCAGGAATTACTGATTTCCACCACAACATAGCTAATGAGATCACAGACAGCAACAGACCATGCTAGTCACTGTCAGTGCTTGACAATGCAGTGACCAGAAAGGTCTTGAAAGTTAAACATTCTGCATACAAAACAGAGAAGAAATCTTCTAAGTAATAAAATGGACAATGCAGTTAGTGTATGAAAAGAATAGGAAGGCTAAAAATAAACCCTTCATGATAGTGTATAAAATGTCTAATATAACCAAAAAGCACGAGTACCACAAAGCTGCAACTGGAGGAAGGGAATGGTAAACTGTGTGGCATCTGTGTAAAGGTACCAACTTTGTATCTACAGATAATATGAGGGAAGAACAATAATTAAAAGCATTTCCAGCCAGGTGGTGATTGTGGGCTCATCAGAATGATTTCCCCTCCTTTTAGGGTGGTATTCTGCCACTTGTACCAGCCTCCCTTGAGTGTCAATGGGACTAAGATCTAATCAAGAGAATGAGTTTAAAATCACATGTACCACATTCAGGTTTTGCTCATAATGATCATCTATGAATAAGGCTGCATTGCTGGCACATTTTTCTAGCTCATGTGGAATGTCTCAGGATGAGGGACCCACAAAACATGGCAGGCTTGGTTTCCTGAATCATTATGTGAAATGTCACCCAGCAACTAGGAAACTCTGAGTGAGAACTGTACTTTTATTGGATAATTTAATGATCTGTTTCAGCAACCTTCCTTACAAAATGTGCCAAGGAGAGGGAGAATACAGTGATTAAAAACATAATTGATGACAGCATGAAAAGCAAGATGATCAAAAGCCCTAGGTAAAGAGGTCGTATGTAATTTTCCATCCATTTCTGCTCATTCTAGCCCAACAGACACAAACTTGCAAACTCACAGTGTGAAGGTTTGGCTCTCTTCAGATTACATTGCAGAAGGAGTCTATAGTATCAAGCAAACAACCTCTCAGGATCCCCAGGGCCACTTGTTCACCACAGGAGGTGATCATAAAGAATTATTTTCAGCTTTCCTCTCCCTCCTTACTTCCTTTTTTTTATAACTCCCCGCAGAGGGGGAGCTAAATGGCCCAGCTCTCTTTACATGAAAGCACACATGATTCAAATGCTACTTGGTATTCACAAGCCATCATTCTTCCACCAGCAAAAAGCACTTAACCAAATGACCTCATTAATCTTCACATGCACCATGATCCTTGATCTAGGAGGCCAAAAAAACCCCAAATGTTTTTATCCCTATTTCACAGATGAAGACACTGAGGAAAAAAGTGTGAAAGCTACAGAATGAAACAAAAGGGCGTTAGTTAAGATGTTCCATTTTCATTTAAAGGTAAAACTCCAATCTTTTGAGGCCACATGTTCAATAAGGCCAGAGCATGTGGCCTTTCTGTTTGGCTAGTATTTCCTTAAAAGTAGTTATTAAATAAAATGCACCTGCATCATCACACACACACACACACACACACACACACACACACACACACACACACTTAATCCATGTATTCTGGGTTCTCTTGAACAATCGGAAGATGAAGTCACAAAAGCCATATCCCTATGTCTCAGTACCTTGCAATAGTAGCTGAATAGAACAGTTGTTTCCCCTTATATTCCACATTCACAGACTCCAGCTTGTTACAGTGTTCACCTGCCAAACTTGTGGTCAGTTATCACTGGTGACAAAGAGTTTGTGGCTTTGTACTTGCTACATACAACTAAGGAATAAAGAAATCTATATTCTTCTGTCACCAAATCCTTCCCTTTCTATATGCTTGCTGTACCATTTGTAAAATGCATTTAAAACACTCAGAATAGGAATTCTATGCAGGATTTTAAAAAATTTATTGGTGATTTTATTCATTTTTATTCTTTTTTAACTTTATTTTAATGATACACTTTAGATAGACATGGTGATAACATTCATCATAGGGAAGAAACTAGGAGAGATGGACAGAAAAGATTGTATAGAATACCATGTACCGGTACAAATTCGATCCAGTCTTTTCGGTCCATCTCTCCTACTTTCTTTCAATATTGGGTCTCCAGTGGAGAAGAGATGGGGCAGAGGAACCAGCTCAGGGTACCTGGAAATGGACTCACTGTCCATCTCCTGTCTTGCAGAAATGGAAAAGAGAATAAAGTTCCTAAAAGAGGAAACTCGCCACATCCTTGTGAATTCCCAAGCAGAGAAGATTGGGTACATATTGAATGAATGGTACACAGAACCAGATTTACAAAGATATGCAAAATGGGGTTTGAAAAAGCAGACATTAAATGTGAAGAGTAACAATTTATATCTGATGGAAAAACATTAGACCTTCCCCAGTATGACGCTATGGTTAAGAAACTCGCTTCATGCCCAAATCAGGAGAGATGACATGGTGACAGAAAGATTACTAGAGATGCATTATAGTGTTCGCCATGGTTATGGAAGAATAGCAAAGAGGGCTCACCGGGCAACAAGAATATCCCTAGTGATACTGGCCAATACTGTCAAAGTGTTACTAATAGAGAAGGGCGATTAGAAGGCCATAGATGGACATCTTCATACCAGTTTGTGGCTTGGAATCCTTCAATTTAAAGGAAACAGTATTAATCTTGAAATTATTGCATATCTTACCTTGAGCTTTAACCATAGTTCAGAGATGTTTACTCTCATCTCTGTATCATGATTTATTCTTTAAAGAACATCATTTCTCTTCAGTGATGATAACGATGATAATGATGAGGAAGAAAAGTGATAATAGACGGAACTTATTTTTGCTAGGTTCTCTGTTAAAAGTTCCCATTAAATACCAGCAATCCTCAAATAAACCACACAGTGTAAGTATACTTATCCAAATTTACACATGAAGAAATGTCACTCTAAGAGTTTTAAGTAGCTCATCTAAGATTTATAGGTAATAAGCAATAGATATGGAATTAAAAGCTAGATCTGTATTGATGTGGTGCCACAATCACAGATTTCTAAGTATATTTTAACAAGTGAAGTAATTCTTCATGAAAGCTTTTCATCTTATTTTTAACAATGACTTCTTTTAACCAATGTCACCAAACATTTATCTCCTTAATCTATACTTTAATATGACATTTGACTATAGAAGTTGATTTCTATCTCACATTCTTTTTGATATAAAACCTGCTGTTACCCATTTCTTTGCTTCCTGCATGTTTACTCTTCTAAACTTCTTGTACATGGCAGTCGAGAGACTGAATCGGGCTTTGGGCTTTAGAGGTCAATATTATACCTCCAGGAGCAAAAAATTAATACTTGTGAAGTTTGCCTTTCCATAGAGTTCAGAAATTCACAGGAGAGCACGTGGCTTGATAAAAAGATTACTTTGGGACCTCAAGGATAGGTTTAATCACAAAATAAACTTTAGATATCTGAGGAACAAAATTTCAATTATTGTTGGTATGAATTGATTTAGATACTTCCACACAGAATTTCCTTTGGGAAATTTTACTTTTGTTTCTTATTCTACGTATGTGACCAAACCAATTCTACTATACCCTCTTAGTGAACCCTTCCCTAGACCCACATGAGGCAGGTAATTATAAGATTACTAGCAGAAGAACCTAAAACCATTGATTTGTGCCATATATTAAATGGCCGAAAGTAGGGACAGAAATGATAAACAATATTTACTTTCTCATCTAATCTTCATTGTTTATCTGGGATCTATGTATTTGGGACAGTATCTTGATGATAACATAAATAATTGCCATTTTTGTGAGTTTGTGGCTTTCTTTTTACTCCATTTGTGATCTAGCTACAAGTCTAAAAATGTTCTGGGAACATTTAGAGATTTTTGTAGAACTTTTTTATCAACATGAGAATTTATAAAAACTAAACGGGATGTAATTACAGCTGAGGAAATAATGACCACATTCATCTCCATGCATTTCATAGGTTGAGGGTCCTTTGGAAATTTGCCAACACACTGAACAATTTACATTTCTGAATTATTTGAAATCAAAGTCCTTCTCTGAGTACCATTACCAAAAAAGAGAATTTTCTACTCTCTCCAGAAGTTTATGTTACTAATTATCCAGGCAAATGGAAAATACAGTCACACATGTGTGAGTAGGAGTGTGCTAAAGTGAAATATTTAAATTAAGTTTAAAAAGTAGATTAAGGAGCTGTCATATAAGGGCTGGGAGCGGAGCTTGGTGGTAAAGCACTTGGCTGGCATGCACGAGGTGCTGGGTTTGCTCCCCATGCTCCGTGTGGGTGGGGCGATAAAAACAAAAGAAACAGTCATCTACTTTTGAAAAGGCTGAAAAAGTCAATATTCTAAGAGAAAGTATATTATTTATTTCCAGAGTGTATTCAAAATCATAACATGAAATAGGGTAATATATTTAAGGATGAGTCAAATGAGAAACAGCTAGAGCTTTCAACTATCCAGACACTAAAATGGTCATAATATGACTCACATTACCCCTATAATTGGTGGAAAATATGCCAGAGGAGAGCTTTCTTTACAACTAGACACAAGATTACTACTTAAGGACTAATAGTGCTTAAAATTAATCAACTTTCAATCAAAAACTGTACTGTATGTGCTGTGTATGTGCATGCGTGTTTATATGTGTGTGCGTTCTTAATTTCAAAAGCTGATACGAATTAAAATACATTTTCTCATGATTTCTAAATACTCATGTGCTAATTTTTCATGACCCTCCAATGTTAAATTTATCACCACAAGAGTTTCAGGAAGCTTTTATTCAATTGTGCCAAAATTTACCATTTTAATTTGTGAGAAAGAATGATAATCACACTTAACACCCGATCTCCTAATCCACAATAAAGCAGGCTTGTTTTCTTTTAAAATGTGTTTTGGGTATATGCTGAGTTTCCTCCAGGTTTTCAGTTGCAAAATACAGCTTCTATTTCTAAGCAAGACATCACAGTCAATATGGTTACATGTATTATCTCAGACAAAGTGGAGGTGAGGTATGATCCTTATTTGGATTCCCAAGCTGTGAAATTGGTTATCTCTATTCCAGGGAAGGCGTCTGTTGGTGATTGTAAGAAACTGTTATTAAATGAGTTTTCTAGTTTTCATGTGACAGCTTGATAGCCTATTGGTTTGATAAGTTAATAAATATGGTCTTTTTTTTTTTTTCCCTGAAGGCAATGCCTAACAAAATCAACAAATAACAAAATAACATTGCTGGGATTTATCCTGGGGCATAGAACCTTATCAAGACCTGGGGGCTTAGTAAAATAAATTACATTTATACCCTGGTGAATAAACCAGCACTCTTAAACACAACATAATATTTAATAAATTCCTGAAATGTGGTCAAGACTACTAGATTTTTTAAATAAATAGATGGTTGAAGCATTAAACAGTCTTATGAGAGGACAACTTTAATAACATGGGTACTTTTAACTAACATACAATAGAAGACAATCTTAGTGCTGCTTTTTAATAACTTAAGTGGTTTCTTCCCCAGTAATTAAACTGCCTTCTCCAAGTCTATTTATTTGTCCACTGGGCAAGTGTTGTCAAAAACAAATGTAAGTGACACTTTTTCTGCCATAAGGGAGCTGTCTTTACTTGAAGTCACAGTGCTGGCATGGCTTCTCACAGAAAGAATTCAAGTCCACTGCTTACCTTTTCTGAGTGTTCACTTTCCTATTTGCAAATGGTGAAGGTCTTTTTATAATAATCAGTGCTTTTAAGATAACATCAAATAACATCCATAGGAGGATGTGGCCCTAAAAACAATGATTCCACTCTTCTCTGAAGTAGTCTCTGAATTCTCTTGTGTGTGTCTATTCCGGCCAACAAAGGATCCGTCCTGAGGGGCTCCATCCTGAGGGGGTAACCAACGGAGAATCAGCCTTCCGGAATAAAAGTGCTCAGCCTTGCGTCACAGGACCCTACTGCCTTGATTGCTGTCCCTGGGGGAGCTCAAGGTGGAGTTCATGGTATCCATGGATATGGAAGATGTCTATGTAATCATCCAGGTGACAGACCACCTTCAGCATCTCCACACTGGATAACACACTCAAAATATTGCCTTTGAGGAGTACCTGAATACATGTACAGGACTGGCAAAACCTGCTTTTTGTTTCGAAGATAACACCTACTTGGTAAATAGCTTTGCCTTTGTATCATGAATGACAACCAGTCATTTATACCTCTCCGTTTGTTTGATAAACACTTCAGACTGGGAACCTCTGAGATCCAGAATGACTTTGCAGCTGCCTAGAAGGTTCATTACATTTCCTCACTTCCCACATATGTTTCTGATAAACATTTATCATTCATGACAGCCTTTCTTCCTTATAACTTGTAAAATTCTAAGTAATACACACCTTCGCTGTCTACAAAATATATGTTTACTTCATTTACTTAGCTAAAGTAGATCAAGAACGTGCTTGTGTGTGTTAACAAAATGTTCTGTGTTAGGATTTCACGATGGAGTCTGAAATGTAATGATAAATTTCTTTCGTCCTTGTACAACTCCACCAGATACAAATTGTGCTCCTACAGCTACGTAGTCAAGTTCATGGATTCAAGGGGAAAACTGTCTTGAATAGGCAGGCGTGAGGAGACTTTTCTTTACATTTATTGCCATGAGAAAATATTACCCATTCACAAAGTAAAAGGATATGAACTGAAAATCAATTAAAGGAGAAAAATAAGATGGTAAAAATAGTGTTTATAAAAGAGGGTGGAGTGAATGAATGAATAACCCACAATGGCAACCTTAGACCAAAAGCCTTCTGCTCACTGTACGATTCCTGCTGAAGCAGAGAATGTGGACAGTCACACATTAATCCCAAAGGCCCAGTGACTCTTTCTATACTGCAAAACAGGTGGTAAGGTCGCCCCGAGTCCTCAGGCCTTCCCCAAAGGTGAGAACAATGAGACAGTTGTTCTCTGGAACAGAACTGTTTAGAAACGTGAATTAGTTCATATGCATCTGAAAATGAGGAAATAATGTGAAGATAATGTGGAAGCATTATTCATTCATCTGAGAATATTTCAAATTTAATGTTTCAAGTGACCAGGGGAAGCTCTTCTTACAGAGAAGGAAAAAATGAAGACATTTAGAGGTCTTTAAGAAAAAAAGAGCTAAGAATCATAGAGTATTGCCTTCTTTTAGTTCAAGACAGTTTAGAAGCTTCAAGACACTCCCTGAGTTGCACTATGCTTATTTATTTGACAAAGCTGTGAGTTAGCTCAAGAAGCTGAGAGACGTTTCTCCTATATTAAAACCAGAGGGAATGAAAGAGGGACTGAATGTGAGTCTTAAAGTTCCAATAAAGTGACTCTAGAATTGAATGTCCCCCAACAGCTACATCCGGAAGGAACAAGAACAAAGCTCCTACACTTGCTTCTGTTAGATAGAATACAGCAAAAATGATGGGGTATCATTTCCAAGATTAATTTAGAAAATACTGTGATTTCCATCTTCTTTGCACCACCTCTTCTCCCTTGTCTCCTCGATGAAGGAAGCTGCCACGTTGTTATGCAGCTGTGTACAGCTAACATAATGTACTGGGGCTTCATTACAGGGAAAATTGGGAAAAGTCACATTATGAGTACGACTTCGCAAAACACTAGACAAATGCATCCCAGTCACAAAGAAGGCACACGTGTAGCTTACACTAAGAACAGAAATGGGTTAGATATTGGTAAAAGGTGGCTGCTTCTGGAGAGGATTAGCAGGTAAAACAGTACAGGTAACCAACAGGGCATTCACAAAAGATTTGAGGATTTTTTAAAAAATATACTTAATAAACTTTATCTTTATTTCATAAGAAATGGGTAAAAATCAAATTTTAATGTCATGATATAAGCATGTGTCTATATCGGAATGCTATGAAATATCCAAATCTTATATTTTTATATTCATCTAAATATGTTTTTGAGATAGGTTTCCTGCTGTTGTGAATACACAGCCTGGGAGAAGTATAAGACACTTTTCATCATCCATAGTTCTTGAAATTTTTAATAAAGACAACAAGGAAGTAATATAACTTTCTTAGTCTGTGCATTTACTTCCACTGAAGTGTTCCATCATATTTAGTTGGTATCGAATTCTCTCCCCTTTCTAGAAATCTGACAGTGAAACATTTAAGCTTCTTTTTATGATTGTCTTATGGGAAAACTTTGAATCAAGGGCAAGCTCTTTTTGAATTTCGTGAGTCCCGACTTTCAAAGCGAATAAGCAGGATTATCCATAATGAGTTAGGACAATTCCATTCCCCATGGGCATTAAGGTTTCAGCAGTGGACGGAAAAAAAAGACAAGAAGGAGGCTTTAGAAGGCTGGTATGTGCCTTCAGATAATCGCACACATATTCAGCATATGGGAGATAAATGTGCAAGATGGGAGACTTACCCCAAAGACTTTTCCACTTAAATCATGTAAGAAAGTAAAAAATCAGAATGTGTCCTTCAAAAGGTACATTTAACTCTATTCCCATTTTGCCCTCTGATATAATCAAGACAGAATTACACAAATAGGAGAGGAGAAAGGAAAGGAAGATACAGAAGGGAAGAGAAAACTGTAATTAGGCTAGGAAAAAGAGGAAGCAAAATAAACCCTTGACTGGCATGTTGTACAAATGATTTGGTATACAAAAAAAAAAAAAATGAAAGAGATACAGAGAGAGAAAGACAGAGAGAGAGAGGATGGAGGGAAGGAAGGAAAGAAAAATTGTTAAGACATTTAAATCAGTATTTAAAGGTAAACATATCTGTAAGAATCACTAAGTGACTTGTTAACTACAGTGAAATAAAAAGAACTCTCAAGTGGCCATTTGCCATGTTTCTTTGAAAGAATTAATAAAACCAATATTTGAATGATTTCATTTAATTGTGGCAAGAACTCCCGATGAGGTGTAATTACATGTGTCCACCTTCTGAGAGCATTGGCCACTTTTATTGATGTTGTTGTTTCTGTTATTGAGCCTGCAATCGTATGGTTACAATTGTTCTCTGCCTGTAAGTCAATGTAGACATTCTCATCTATAAAGGTGTCGAGCCTTTAAGGCCGTGCTGGTCACCAGAACTCTCCACAGTGATGGAAACCGTCTGTGTCTGTACTGTCCAATCTGGAAACTATTCCCTACATGTAGCTAGTCACTCGGCACTTGAACTGTGAGTGCTGCAATTAAGGAACTGAATTTTTAACTTTATTTAACTGAATGTATATTTTAAACTAACAGGTATATGGTCAAATGTTTACCCTATTGGTGAGCAGAGCTTCATGGGAATATCAGGAATGGCAGAAATGTTAAAATGTAAACATTAGTGCATGATTGCCTGAAGAGATTAGAGATGATATAGGGCTTTGTAGGATTTCCAAGTGCGGGCTGTGGCAATGTAAATTTAAAAGACTGTATATGAGGAAACAGATATACATCTAAGCAGACAATATAAATTTAAAACATTATATATGAGGAGAAAGAGTTTAGGATAATTTCCAGTGATAATTCACCCTAACTAAAATGTCTTTTAATACTTTCCAAAACACTCAACAATGCCCACAGAGGATGTACACAGTCCGTATTACAAAACCCCAACTATACCACTGGAAATATCATATTGTCTAAGACAGAACTATCACAAGCCTAAAGTACACACCGTCGCTAAACTAAACTGTATTCTACATTTTTTTTTAAAAAGAAAATGATGTTTAATATGATGGGAGGGGCTGGGGATTTAGCTCCATGGTTAGAGCGCTTGCCTAGCAAGCTTGATGTCCTGAGTTTGATCCCCAGCACCGAAAAAAAAAAAAAAAAAGATACGAAACAAACAGTATTGAGAATGATATAGCAAAATGAAAGATCCCTTACACATTGGATAAAAACTTTAAATTGCATGACAATTTAACTAAAGTTCAACAACCATAGTACTCTTTGTATGAAACTGAATAGATCAAGGGAAGGCCAATAATTTCTATACAGCAATCATGGAACTTATTATTGTTCTTTATACAAAGACCCTTCTGTCCTGGGGCATTTCTTGGACAGCCCCAGACACCCTGGCAAAGAATGAATAAGATGCAAAACTGAACTTTTGTAAAGCCCAACTCATTCAGCAGATACTAATTCGACCAGTGAGATCAACAACATATACTGATTTACAGACCAAAATCATTCAGTCATTTAAAATCTAGGGCTCAAGCAAAGAAACAAGTGCCACATTTGTAAGTATCTAGAAGAGTCATTGCTCAGACAAACTCTTAGGCCATCTATTTTCTGGTTCTCCTACATTTATGAATCACTGCAACTTCTATTAAGATATAGCCCTGAGAAAAGTAAGAAGCTGAATTTCTTTATTTATGCCAATTATAGACTAAGAGATGCTAGAACCATCAAACATCAATGGCATAACAGATTTTATTCTCAGTTTGATTTTCTAAGAATCGAACTATGCTTAAACAGTAACCCTGTAGGAACTGGGAACCATGGCATCAACTTCCCATGAATGTCTTCACATGCTCAGATGAAACCTTTATGTAGGGAAATATAGATTTGACATAATGAAATATAATTTCTATTTGGCAAACACTTCAGTTGGTGAACTTAGTTGACTGGAATGCGCATTCAGATTCATGAAATACTGATAAAAATGCTAAACAAACTACTTTTTGGATATAACCCTTCTTTAATCTGTACTTTGGGATCAAAATTATAATGCTTGCAAATATATAATATATAGAATAAGAGTTCAAAACTAAAATTTGTGTATAATTTTACTGGACACCTTTGACAAAGGCCTATCAGTAGCATTTGTGGAAGCTGAACCCAGAAAACATAATTAGAAGCAGAACAATAAACACCAAAAGTGTCTACCTGTTCATTTGAAGAAGACACATCCTCCTGTTTTCACTTGCTTCTAACTCTAGCCTCAGACCCACTTCCGATTGAGCGATAGTCCCAGCGTATGTATTGAGGCGCGTTCAGAAAGTGTAGTCCATCCGGGTATGTATTTCCCCCAGTTAAAGTAAGAACATTTATAAACCCATAAAAATTTCGGCCGGGAGAAACTATGACCGAAACTTGTTCAGAATAACAACACAACAATTTAATGCAGTATTTCACATTTTATCTTTCTTAGGGTCATTTACCTAAAATGCTTATTAGAGGTTATTTGGGAAACCAATTTATTAAGGATAACTTCAGGGGAAATTATTATGTCACAAACCTTTTAGTGGCTGGAATTCCCTTGTATTAAACGCAAATGCCTAGATTCAGACTGACCATGGGGAGATTATGATGGGTTGGAGGAGTGCTCAGAATAGGGGCGTGGAAGAGACACGCACTGCTGCTCATGTCATGATATTTCAGAGATATCAATGCACCGGGAAAAATATCCTGTTTTATAGGAATAATATGATAGTATCCTAAATAGAAGCTCTTAGAGATGGAAAATGGTGGGGTACTAATTAACGACCTTACTCTGTGAATGTGTTTTGTTTTTTGTTTTTGTCAATTCTCATTCCATATCAAAAATGTGATTACAGAAATGAGACGTGCACAACATTGCCTAAAGCTTGATGTTCAAAGACACTAACGGACTAAACATCTATTAACAGTCTCATTTCTCTTGCCTTTTCTCGGGAAAACCCCTCTTTCAAATTACCCATGTCGATAGAGAAATGACATACGAAGTAATTTGCAAATAATGCTTCAGAAGAAAATAACTCCTTCTCTCATTTTTTCCTTCTGGAGATTGCGCTGCACTCCTTAATTTATCATTGCCTGAGAAAATGAGCAAATGGATTCAAAAGGCACGCCACCCCTTCTCTGCTGCACTCTGTAGGGAAGGTCAGGAGCCTGCCAGACTAGGGACCTGATGCTGAACCAAGACAACCTCAGCTAAGGAGGAGGAGAGCAGGAAAGAGAATAAAACAACTACTGCTGCAGACCTCACTTTGGAGAAAGTCAACAAGGAAATTACACCCGTACGAAGCTCATGAAGCCCACACAGGCCACAAACCTTGCTCCTAAAAGCTCCCCATGTGTGGCTGCTAATGCACAGGAAATGTGATTAGCTGCCTGGGAAAGTCTTGGAATTACTCCCATTCTGACTAGATTACTGGATAATTAGATTGGTAGTACTCTTCCCCGTCTGTGGCTGTCAGATTAAATCCGGCTGGTTCTCCTCAGAGAGCTGTCATGCCCCACAAGAACAAACAGAAACTGACATGGGGAGGAATTTTTTTGTTAAGTGTTCAAAGAATCAAAATGCCTATTTTTCTCAATAATAAAACATGAGAAATATTCAGTGTTCTTGAATTTATTCAAATTGTCACTTTATTCGATGGATAAAATGTTACTAGACAAAGCCTGTCAGGGTGGGCTTAATCTGTGTTGGTAAATGACAAATTGCAGGCTTAGCTGGCCATCTGGGGGGCAGCGGGTGGAAAGGTAGCCTTGAATTACCCAGAGAAGAAAGCTGGTGATCTGTTTTCCTGTGTTGAGCCTCTGGCCTTTTACATCACATATCGAACTCAATAAGACACGTAGAGCGTGTTCTTCTAGCTTTGGCCAACCCTCTGAAGCTCAGCTTTCTTCCTCTGTAGGACAAGGACACACAGTTTGCACTGTAAAAATCTGCCTCCCCATTTACTCCTATGAAATGTTCGGAACAGAATGAGAATAAAGAAACCAAGGGAGAAAATGCACAAAGGTTCAACTTCATAGGAAGCTCCTGTAGTCCTTGGCTGCTGTCCCTACTACTGTGTTTTTGCCAGGTGAGATTTGCAGCAGTGTCCCTCGGGCATGTGGACCTGGACTCCAGCAGGAGATGGCCTAGGGGTAGAGGACACCAAGAGATGCTTGCAGGGAGCACACTAGAGCCATGCGGTGTTCTTTCTTTTCCTTACACACGATGAATAACACTGGTTTTCTATTTATGATACAGATATAAAGTTTCTCATATAAAATAAACTTTCAAAAATAAACATAGGAGATCAATGTAAAGGAAAGTTGGGCATGCAGATATGGCAGGAATCAGCCGTACAACAAAGCTGAGAAGCCCAAGTGTAAACGAAAAGGGCGGGAGAGCTCGCATTCACGTCTGGTGGTGAATCCCAGCAGCTCCGCTCCTAATTGTATGCTTTCAGGTGAGCCCATCCACATCCCCCTGACTCCAGATCCACGTTGTTGGCGGATGAACAAGCTGTACTTACTCTGATCATAAGCCATCAAAAAGCAGCAGCAATGAGCCTGTCACAGTACGCATGCTCGGTAAATGAAACCAGATATCTTGTCTTCAACAAAGGAAACTGGAATTCTTTATCTCTTCATAAAATGCTCAAGAAATGTCAGTTCGCTGAGGGTAAGACTTGTCAGGCACCCCCCCAGTTTTAGGGTTCCTTGTTCATTGGCTCCTAATGTTTACTACTGATCGTCAAGGCCCCCAGGGAGACAGTGTACATTCCAATGAGCCTCTGCTCCTCTCGGATGCCAGCCACTGATATTAGCATAAGTGTCCTCCTTACATTCCTCACCCCGTGCAAAGTGCCTGCCAAGAGATGCTACCACAGGGGACATGTCCATTTAAGGAGAAATAAAATATGTTTTAGGTGAGTCAAATGTTCATATGATGTAGAAGAGGAAAAACAAGTGGCCAAATTCTTTTAAAATTCAAAGGAGTAAGCTAAATTGCCATTTGTTTACAAAAGGAAAGTGAATGTTTAAAAAAGTATTTTATATGCTATCAAAGGTGATAATTGGCACAAACTTTAGCAATAATTTTAAAAAGTATTACATATATGTTAAAATACATAATTTGATTCAGTAATTCTAATTCTAGCAAAGGATTATAAAGTAATAATCATGAATATGGACAAATATTTACTTATATGAATGATGATTGTAGCCCTCTGAAAATATTAATGATTTGGAAATAACCACTGTGTTCAAAAATACAATATTATTTAAATGAAGTAGGATAGTTTGTTACAAAGGGAAAACCATGGCCACTGAAAATTATGTTTAGGAACAGTATCTAATAATAGAAAGTGATTTCATTTACATAAAATTTAGCAAATAGATTAAAATATAACGCATAGGAATAGATTCACTTTTGCATATGTTGTTTAAACAGAGAAGGAAATTTTTAAAATGTCAAAATAATAATATCATGCCTTACAGCTGAGAATATATATGCTTTTTATTTCATTCTTAATGCTTTTTCCCCCTGAAATTTCTATTAAAAAACATACCAGTAATAGCCAATTTATTTTCGTACAACTGGCCAAGGACTATGCTAAACTTGTTGTTTATTAACTCACATAATCCTCACTAAAGCCCCATGAAGTTGAAAGCAACATTATCTCCATTTACATATGGGTAAACATAGCTGCCAAGGCCTTAAGGTACTCAAGGTCACAAAGGAGAAACAGGGAGAGGTGGCCTCCAAACTGTTTATCTGACAACCAAAACTGAGTATTTGGGGGTTATACTCATTACCGTTTCATAGGTATTATTCTCATGATAGGGAAAAATTATCTTTAAAAGAAGGAAAGAAGCCAAGAATCGCTATGTGATTCATAACTAAGAGTTGTACAGATGAATGTAAAAATTATTAAAATGGCTACCCCATTTTGAATTGGTGGAATCTATACATGATCCAGTATATATTATTTGTACAACATGTAATCATTTGAGAACCAAGGGGTTTTGTTTATTTACAATAGATAGATGAATGAAAGTCTTTCTCAAATATAACAAGGGTAGCTTAGGGTATGGAAAGATTTTTAAACTGAGTATTAGGCGTTATCTTCTATCAAATTTAGAATTATTTTCTTGGAAACTCTTGAAAATGATCTTTATCTCCCCAGAGATTAATAAATTTTCTTCATTATAAAGGAAGTATAACAATCTGAAATTCAACATCCAGAGATAACTCTCTGATCTTTTGCTGTTCATTCTTCAGTGTTTTAGTAGTTGAGTGTGTGTGTGTGTGTGTGTGTGTGTGTGTGCACAATCAAAAATTATAATGGCATGGGACATCCCAGATCTTCTAGGTTTCTGGAGTCTCCCTAACATATTTGGGCAAATAGTTGAGATTGCCACGCATCTGTAACTACTCCTGTATCACACTTGTTTGTCAGTTTTCTCTCAGCCTTGCGTGAGCCAGAAATTGGAAAGTTATGTTGGTTTTTCTCAGTCTGAAATGGGAAGGGGTCACATCACAGCTCAGTCAAAAGTTTATATTTTCACAGTGGACATCCCTGATGCTATGGCTTTTGATTATCCTCATCATCTGAATAACTCAATAAACAGTTACATGTTTTTCTCACTTAGCCTTTAATTTCTTACTCAGTCTACCTTCCTTTTCCTCTTAAATATATCTGACTTTCTCTCAAGAAACACCAAGGGAACTGACAATTCCTGCCACCTTCCTGTCACTTTTTAGTCATGCTTTGTCTCCTATTTACCCTTCTTTCATGGAGATACTGGGGTTCTCTGTTCACCTCCAGGAATTTTCCTAAACAAAAAAAAAGACATTTATGCCTAGTTTTAGCAATGATACTTTTTATTTACTCTGTGCCGCATTTCGATCACAGTCTGTTTTTCACTGTGTTTTTGCCATTAGGTATATTATTGTGAACATTTCCTCATCCTATACAAATTCTTTGGAAATAGAATATCATGGACAAATAAAATTCAATCTTACAGATTGAATAGGTGATGTTTCCACAGTTTGTAGAATACTAAGTATTACTGTATGAGGGAGTGAGATGCTAGGCTTACAGATGCCCAATGGGTAACTAAAGGCAGGATGAAGTCCAGCATTTTTACCTTCATTTTCTGTCTGTCTCCATCTTTTTCTTATAACTTTTCGTGACAGCCCCACTGAGCTCTGCACGTAGCCATGTTAATCACTTAAGGAGTGTCTGTATTAGAAGGTGTATTAGTCCTTGATTTATTTAGGCTACCTCATCCCCCTTCAAGGTGGATGACACCAAAATAAGAGTAACTATATAAATTTTCAGAATTTGCAGGGACAGTCAATCGCCAAGCTTTACAGTATCCGGTCCTGACCCCTGGAGCAGTGCCCGGAAGTCTCCAGTCATTGTTCTAAACCTGCAGTCACCTTGGATTCCAGGAAAAGTAGAGCTCCCCTCCCCCAACTCAGGATAAAGGAACACAAGGAGGAGTAGTGGCCACAAGACAGGGACTAACGCTGCCTCCTTAGGCAGGAGCCATCCTCTGATATGGGAACGGACCTGCCCACTCACAAACGAGGGCTCTCCCAGGGAGTTGCAGAGCAGGTCCTGAGAAGCACGCTGATCAACCAGAGCACAACTTGACCAAACTTACTTGCGTCTCCAGCTCTGCAAGCTGTACAGGCCTTAACCTTTGCCTTTCCTCTCTGCTACCCCAAAGCTTTTCCTCAGCCCCTCGAAGACAGATCTCGGACCTCTTTGCCTCTGCTCCTTAGCGCGAAACACTGGCTACAGCTCCTGTCCCGGCTTTCATGGCTCACCGTCTCCTCGTCTGCTGTTACGGGACAAGAGTCTGAACCTGGTCTCTTGGGACCCCTCAAGCTACAACTTTTGCCCTAAAACTCTGGTAATATCATCAGGCATATTTGTAAAACAAACAAACAAACAAACAAAACAAACAAACAAACAAACAAAAAAACCTATAATTGTCAGAAATTTCCCCTTGGATATTTTTTAATTGCTAAGTCTGGAATAGGACAAAGGAAACTTTACTTTGTAGTAAGTGCTGCAAAATTATCTTTCCTGAATATGACCATGTCCTTTCACTTAAACCTGAAGGCTGTTTCTAACTTTTTGCGAAAGCAGAGAAATATTATTGAGTCTTAGATCTTTGCATACAGAGATCAAGTTTAATCACTTGGAAATTTGGCCAAGGGAGAACATCTAAACATGGCTGAGGTGACATCCAGGTTTCTCTCTCTCCAGATTGGTCTGCTGCTCACAACGGCACTTTTGCACTTTTAGAAGTAAACTGGACTGCATAACTTAAGAGGAAATCAGCAAGAGTGGAAAAATAGAGACCATGCAAAAAATTTTGAAACTTTTGGAGAAGGATTTACGTTTATTTCTGTTTTTAACATGTTGAGGACTCTGAAAATGTCTTCTAATTTCTCAAATTTAAAAAAAGGCAGTCTTGGTTTACTTTGATTTCACATAAAATTTTTCTAAATGTGAAGTAATGTCACATGACGTGATCAAATAGTCCAGGGCTTCAAATAGACTTAATCTGATACTGTCTAACGAATAGCACAAATTTTAAACTTTCTTACTATATTTCAAATCAAGAAACCACAGAATTTTTTGGCCTCCTCTTCCTTGCAGATCTTTGCAGACTTCAAATGCTTTGTGACTCTTTCACTTGAAAGAAAACTGAGTATTTCAGAACTGAGGCTACATGTATTAGTTGCAAAATAAAGCAAGAATTGGGAATTATACTCCAAATAGTGACCACAGCAACAGTTTTTGAGCTATGTTGAGTAACAAAAGATGTTGACAAATGAATCATCAAGTGATTTTGTAACTGTGATGGGAAATCTTTTAAGCCATGTGATCCAGAAAGATTAAATGAAATTCTCAGGATATTATCAGAGTATCAAAATTTATAACTTACAGCCTTGGTGGATTACTGAATTTAAATATATATGCACTAGCTAATAGAAGATAGGCTCATAATCTATTGTTGACTTGGATTTAATTTTAATACATGTTATTAATCTAAAAGGATCATATGCCTCATTATCCCATCTTAATATGCTTTCCAAGATAGATACAACATGGAATAAAAATTAGTAGAATGAAACCCATCAATATATTGTTCTCAGTCATATCAAAATTGGGTTTTAGGCTCTGATATCTTTTTGTTCAGTGGGGGTGTGGAGGAATTTATTTCTTGTGCTTAATAAGAATACATTCCCAAATTGCTTACCTATATACCTTATATCCTCACATATATCCTTACCTCTGCATCCTATTAAAATCTAGCTCTTTAAGGAAATGTATATTTTGACAATCTATGATTCCTCCAAATAGAATGAATGCTTGAGGAAAGATTAATACCCCCCACATACACACAGTGGCAAAGAAGATGATGTAACTGCCATCAGTAGCTTCTTAGGGGCCTTCAACTACTTTTAGAGTTTGAGTGTTATTAGGCAAAATCCTCTATTACTCTTTAAGCTACCTCTCCCATTTTATGAAGAAATAGCCTACTCTCATGCCCCTGTCATTATGCAACTAAACTCTTTATAAATATAATCTGGGAATAAATAGTCCATAATAAGCAAATGAGGGGAGTGCAAAGATAAACTTTGTACTTTTAGTCTAAAATCCATCATACTGCCTGTTCATAAGAGAACTGCTTTTTAAATTTGCTTGTTATGAACAGCCTGAAATACATGTTAAGAGTACTGAAACTCAGGGGCTGAGGATTTAGCTCAGTGGTAGAGAGCACTGATCTGACATGTGTGAGGCCCTGGATTGCATCCCAGCACTCTATAAACAAATAAACCAATAAAAATTGCTGAAACCTGGGCATCACCTAAGGGGAGAATCACAAAATCTACATTTTAACAAGCACATATTTCTTAGAATCAGGAAATTCTGAAAACAGTAAGTTGTAGCAAATATTGGCAATCTTAAGAGGTTGCATTTAAGAAAGTAAAGAACCCTTTAATTTCTCCTAAGTAAGCCTTAACCAAATTAACTTGGCTACTGAATTTTGGGGGGTTTGTGATGAGTAAATGTATTAATCATTCTTCCAGGAGCATTTTTGTTTCTGCCTCTGGGAGGCTAAAATCACAAAGAATTCCAGAAAACAAAAAGTTCCTGTCTGCTGACTTCATTTGTACAGGCACCAACAGGAAATACCAATCCCCTGGGATGTCAACCCGGCATCTCTTTGGATCAGTAAATTAAGTAGAAATAAACCCACAAATGAGCAACTAAGAAAAAAAATCAAAAGTGCTGCTTTCTGCTGCAACAAACTTTGAGTGGCATCATTGGAAATGAATGGTATGTCCCTATGCAAGAAGGTTTCTCCAGCCTCATTAGAAGCTTCCATGCTGCTCATAACCTGAGAATGAAATTAGAAACAGTTATTTTGCACATATGCAAGATAAGTTGCTCAATACTTCCTTGAAATGATCCATTTGCTACTTTACCTGATTTGGACAAACAGTTGCCTACCCTTTCTGTACTAATAAATATCTTGTTCTTCGTTCAGCCTGTTATTTTACTCATTAAAGAAAATAAAAACCTAATTAAAATGGGGCTTCATATACCTATTTGGAAAATCACCTCCCATAGCAGGAAGACTAAAGCAAGTAACTGCATTCATTTGCTATGTGACGTCCTGCTGTGCAAATACATCTGTGCCCGAGGTGATGCTTGCAATGCAAGTATTTTCAGCACAAATGCTAACACAAAATACCTTTGCTTCTAATACTCTACCCACCACAAGAAATCCATTAAATGCTTTCAATTTCATTTTCAAGAGGAAAACTTGTTGGGCATTCTATAATTCAAAAGTTAAAATGAGACAAGACAAAATAACAATGAAATTCTAAACACTGTCCAACCCCAATAGTTTCCCTTCACACATGCATTAATCATTCTAGTGACATAAAATTCATTTACTAGCCTTAGTGGTTGATTTCCTTTACGAAAATTTTTATTTCACTTTAAAACTATCATTAACTTCAAAGGATACTGACAGTTCTCAACTTATTAAGTTAAAACACAGCCAAATTTCTGCTGGAGTCACTGCAAATTAATTCTGTCTTACAAGGCCACACTGGGTCATTTCCTGAGCTGATGGCAATAAATAGCCTTTACTCTAATATTAAGAAACAAGTGGGTATAGTAATACTTCTCTGATTAAAATGTTCAGAAGTGGACAGGACCAAGGGTAAGTGTAATTTGTGGATATTACACCATCTATAGTCAAAACTGTTACCTACAGGATATATTCTCTCTTGTAATTCCTAACTGATACAAAAACAAAGCAGGAGAACAACAAAAAACTTGATTTTCTTGATAGCAGGAACATATTCTTCTGAGCACTTGACTCTTCCAGCATCCCTTGCAGCTAGGTAGATATATGACATTGTTAGACTACTGAAGAGTAAGTCAACATATAATGGCATCTCTCAGAGAGTTCAGTTTTCATGCTATAAGCACTGTTTCCTCCTTGTTTGCTTTCTGTTTTACTTGCCTGGAGCACAGATGGTACAGACACAGAATCCAGGGTGTAATTTCTTGAGATTGTATAATTAGATTACCTTAAAACTTCTATGCCTTAAAAGCTACTATATCTAAACATCGAGACATATGAACCATATTGATCTTACTCAATATGTATTCTCAGTGCCCAGAATATGGCTGACACAGAACAAATGCTTAGATCTGCTGGGAAATAAATGCACCAAACCTATACATATGGCTGGAAGAAGTGAGGGGCAAGTAGTATAAGAAGAGGGTCAAAGTGGCATTAGGAAGTCTTTAATCAGCCTTTATAGGGCAGTTGTCAGGATATGGCTTTTACACTTGTGATGGTTGAGTTGGATTGCCCAATTGGCTGGCTTTTGAGCTTCCTAAGTGATTAGTAAAGCACACATCAGAGTGGCCATGGAGGCATGGCCTTGGCTATTATATCTAGTCCCTGGCACCTTCCTCTCTGGCAGTGTTTCCCTAGTCTGATTTCTGGCCACCATGAAATGAACAGCTCTGTTCCACCACACCCTTCCACTGTGATGTTCCTGCTGTGGAGCCAGCTGCCCGTGTATGGACTGAATCCTCTGAAACTAAGTGAAATTAAACCTCTCCTTCTTTAAGTTTCAGGCGCCAAGAATTGTGCCCCTGTAATGAAAGCTGAGGAATACACCCTGGGTGAGATATAGATTAATTTCAGGGCTGCTTTTACTAGAAAGCCATGATCTGTGACCCAGCAGTTTAAACGAGCTCTTGGTAATGAGAATAGAGAGAAAGTTATGGGTGTAGAAGAGAACAACCAGAAGATATCGCAATCCAGATAAAAGCTGATGTTAGCTCGGGCCAGAACTGTACCTGCAGAGAGGGGTCTGAGTCGAAGTGGTCTGATTCTGAATGCATTTTAAAGATAGAGACACAGGGATCTGCTAATGGATTAGTAGTAGATTTTGAGGATAAAAGATAAATCAAGGACATCTTCCAAGTTTTAAGTCTAAGAAACTAGAAGGCTACAATTGCCATTAACTGAGATAGGCAAGGCTACTGAAAGAGCAGATTTGTCGCAAATATGAGGAGTTCAGCTTTGATTTTTTTACCAGAAATGCCTGTTAGACATCCAAGGGCAGATGTCAACTAGGTATTGCTATCTAATAGACTGGAATTTGGGAAGAAAATCTGATGTGGAAATACAGTTACTGGAGTTGGCATCCTGTAACTATTATTTGAAAACATGAAACTGGATGATTTCTCTAAGATAGTGAATATAAGAAGCTCTGAAGAGTCTTAAATTCTAGAACCGTAGAACTCATAGATGGTTAATAAAACTTGTCTGGAAATGATTGATAAGATTACTTGAAAGTATAGAAGTAGAAATTTGGTTAGAAGCTGCTACAGCAATTTAGATGTAAATAGAGGGCAGGCAAAACTTTACTGTACCACAGAAAGATGGAATCAGTGTGCAAGAGATGGGGATGAGTTCATTATGGGGCACAGGAAAAAGTATGGTTGTGTCTAGGACTAATGAATAGGAGACATTAGGAAAGGTATCTTGGTTAGAGTTTCCTGAGAAATAGATCATGAGAGGAGAGTTTAAGTACAAATAGTTTACATGAGAGGTGATTCCAGGAAACAGAGTGGGTAGACTGAAGTTAGCAAGGAAGAACTTCAGTGAAGACAGCACTATCCAGTTAGTTATCAGTTGCTAGGTAACAGATTCTCCGAAACACAGTGTCAAACATGTATGTCAGAATCACCCCAGAAAGAGTAAGTATTTACTCCTCATCTGTTAGGGATTGAGGGCTGCTACTTACAGGGGAAAAAAGCCAGGTATAGCGAACACCAGGTGTCCTCAGCAAGCTGGTTTCCATGTATGGAGAGAAACTGGATTACCCACAGTGTCTGTTAATTTACTAAACTGTAGGCGAATAACGTACATTTGACATATGAAAATAGACTATGATCTCATTTTGAAATGGAAATGTGTGTATATTAACACAGGCATTTGCACACAGAATCTATTTGCATATTAAAGCAGTCTCAGTGGTGGAACAAAATGCTATACCACCCAAATGCTGAGGAGAAAACACATTCCAAGGAAGAGCGAAGACACTGTACATCTCTCTAGTTTCTTCGATGACTGCAGTGCTTAGCACTATGCTAAAACAATGTTGATTAGCAACAAATATTTGTTAGCTCTTTTAGATTTAGTTCTTTTGTTCATATATAAACTTCTTCTTTTGTCACAGACAACAATAACGACCCCAGGTGTTAAAAGATTGGTTTGAAATTTCCTTATGCGGTATTAGCAAGTTAGTTGTCTCCTAATAGTCCTTCAGAGAAAAGATGAGGTTATTGGGTAGAATTATTTAAATGGGATTTTGCATACTCAGATTATTAATATTCAATAGATAAAATGTGAATCAGAAACCAGAGTTTTCATTTTCAGTTCATCCAAGAAATCAGTCAAAATTACAAGCTGGAATTTTTCCTTTTTTCAGTACCAGAGATTGAGCCCAGGAGCTATATCATGAGCCCTTTTTGAACTTTTATTTTTAAATGAGGTCTCACAATAAGTTGCCCAGGCCGGGTTTGAACTTAGGATCATCCCGCTTTGTCTCTCAGAGTGGTGGCATTACTGGTGTGTGTCACCACATCCAGCAAACCAGCTGCCTCTTTTGTCTGACTGCAGCCACATGGCAGGAGTTTCAGCTATTCTGTGACTCGGGCCCTCTCGTGTTGCTGCTGGGAATCTGGGAAGGTAAAGAATTTTCCTTCTGCTTGCACTGAGGTCTGGAGTCTATGGCTCAAGGCAGTTTTCAGGGCAGAACCAGTTTTCTGCTATTGGCCAAGAAATACAGTTGCCCAAGAAAATACTATTCAGAAGCCAAGAAAAGCCCTTTGGTGGTTTACAACATTGAACACGAATAGCTAGATGGGATCCAGATGCCCAAGATAGCAATAAACTTGTATTTAGCCTTAACTTTGACTCTGGATTCCAAAATACAAGACAGTGAAACAGTAATTTTGTATTATGTAAAAATGATTTGGTGTGCCACAGTTCTTCTCAATCTCATCATGCTTTTGTGACACGAGAGTTCCTAATTTTAAAATGTGTGGCAAATTATACATTTTATACTGAGTGAACTACAAAATGAGACTGTACCTACACTAACAATATTGTCCAGAGACTTTAAGAAGTATAATGTTCTATGCACGTGTTATTGTCCTGTCCAACTGAAATTCTTCCCCCAGCACAAAACTCTCTTGGGAAGGTTACCTGTAGGTTAAGTGAAAGCGGGAAGGAAGGTCTACTTCTAAATTTGATGACAAGTTTCAGCAGAAAGTGGGCTTTTTTATTTCTGCCATCACAAATGTTTAAGTTTTCAGAGAGCCATACAAAAATTCTGCTGTTTTATGAGGTTAGCTCCGTGGGGATGAGAGCAGCTATGGGCTATTTGAAAAAAGGTGGAGGGTGGCTAAATGCAAGGATAACTCTTCAGCAAGATAAGTGCAGTGAAAACCCAGAATTTATTTCCTTGGAACATCCTTAAATGTGATTTATGAAAACACGGCACAAGATTTGTTTGGAGATCTTTATAAAATTGCTTTTAGCACATAGTAAACCTCATTAGAATAAAAACGAAAACATTTAGTTGTACCAGTTACTCAAAGGAAAATGAAAAGTGCCGTGAGAAACTATATAAGGTACAGGGAAATACGAGGAGGGAGGACATGCAGGCCGTCTTCCTGTGCTGTCCAGAGCAAATCTCTTAAATTCAATGTTAGGAAGAATGCACACAAAGATCCATTCTTTGCTTATTAAGTTTTATATATTCATAAACCTCATCTCAGAGAAGTTACCTTTCAGTGTTTTTAAAATGTCACAAAGGTCCATTTACTCATTTCCCTTGGCTTTGGATAGCAAAATGCTATTTACAACACGGAACAGTTTCAAAGCCACCACAAAATCCTCTTTATAATTATCATCAAAAGCATTCCCCACACAAAACAAGGGAGGGATGGAAGTCCCAAATCCCAAGATACTCAAGTGTCCAAATGTTTAGCAGCTCTCAGTTTTGAAATAAAAAACAGAACTTTAAAACTTCCAATATGTCACTTAAAATAACTATTATCAACCAATAAATCAAATAACTATAAACAGTCAGTTGCGAGCACTAAGTCCTTTTCCATTTCTCTTACTCGCTTATCCCACCAACACTGTTAAGGAAGTTGGCAAACAAGAGCCTTAATGCAGAACAAAGTTCATTGAACAAATACTGGAATTTTTATTTCTTATGCCGGGTATGCAAATAATCAACAGTCTTGGGAAAGTTGCTAACTCTTTGGATCCTTTGCACTCGCATCTGTGTAAAAGTTGGTTATGTGGAATTTTGTTCTATTCCCACGGAACTGTGTTGGGGAAATTTCATCAGAGCACATGCTTAGGCTCTGAACTGGAGGGACTCTACAGAGAACAGAGCAGGCGCCCGTTTATGAAGAGTAAAGACAGCATCTACTCTAACTGCTATCCCCTTGCTAGGAGGTCTGCGAATAAAATTCCTTCCCCCAGGTTGAGTTTCTAAGTGGCGTGTGTGTGTGCCCGTGTGCATCCCTTGCTCTGTCTGTCTGGGACATTTTCTGGAAGTGAAGAGAGTCAAAGGCTAAATCCTGCCTGTCTACTATTCAGTCAGAGCAAAGACATTTTGAAAAGTTAACCTTGTCTCTCTTCTCCTTTGCTGTTTAATTTGCACAGATCATTAGCAAGTGAAAGGTGCTCTGCAAACAGAACAAAACAGGTTTTCAGACAGACAAATAATGATTCACAAAGAATAGAAAAAACATGCTAAAACTGGACTATTCAGTGCAGAAAATCTCATTATATACAAATCAGTAAGCACCATTGATACAGGACATGTGTGATTATGTTGGTGAAGTCACCTTTTGTTCATGAGGGGTTCTTGTGGATGACCTATTGTATGTCAACATGTCTTACTAAAAGAAAGTATCAGTACCCTAAAACTGGTGAACAAATCTGTGCCTATACTTATGTAAATGTTAATAAAAACCTCACAGGGAAATTTGAATCTCTCATTTCCTCTAGGATCAAGCTATCCCATCACTAAATACTATTTATTATTTTTAGTGCTTTATCTGAGGCAGACTCTAATGATAACAAAGAACAGCAGTGAGAGATGAAATGATGGACCAAAACTCTTCATGTCTGGAAACAGAAAGTGTGAGCCAAGAGTTCTTGGCACGATTATTAGGCATCTCTCTCTCTTATACTACAATGGGAAAGCATGAGAAAGAAGAATCTAAATGAATGCTTTTTTAAAATGTAACTTTATATATTTGCATTACCTAAAAAACAATTTCATATTGTTTTATCTCTATAGTAATTGGTATAATGCAATTAGCAGAGACAGGAAAAGTTCCTGACTTTCTAAATTGAGCCTTCTCTTAACCAATACCAGCTTAATAGCTTTTTAAAATACTTAGTATTCTGAGCAGTGGAGAACATTATTAGGTCCAGATATCAGAAAAAAACAAGTGCAGTTCTGCTTCCTAAATTAGGGGTAATAAAGAGCTCTGGAAGAAGTCAAAGGATGGTTTGGTAACCACACTTAAAAAGAGAAAACTTCCTCCCCAGTCTTGTTGCTTTCCAGCACCACAGTCTAATATTCACATTGCTAAATCAGCCTGAAGTGAGTCATTACTTGTTTTATCAAATAGACGCACAGACATATTTTGCTGTTGTTTAGAACAAAGCACTATTGCACTCCAATGATTTAAACACTTCCCTCAGCATGAGAATCAACAAGAGTGCTTGCTGTAAGTGCAGGTTTTCAAGGGTTCTTCTTGAGGATTTGGATTCAATGTCCTCGATGGCGCTTGGTATTATAGTAATAAATGCAGTTGATGATACATATGATTAAGCCAGCTGGTTTACTAAATAGGTATGATTCAGAATGAATTCAAGAATCTTTTCTGAGAAGTTTAATTTCTTCACTCTTTTTTTCCCTTTGTATCCTTACTAATCTTCATGACACTCACAAGACTCTACATGTCTTATTGTATAGGCCCTGGGGGAAGCTGATAGAGAGTTAGTCCTTGATTCTTGCTTCCAGGTTGTTCATAGAGTTATGAGAATGATAAAAATCTGTAACACAATAAAGGACATATGAATGGGTAGTGATCAAATTTATTTCTACAAAATTCTCCTAACATAAACAATGGCTGTTAGTGGATGTCAGTTTTTCTATCCTGAGAGACATGAGAAAATAAAACAGAGCTGGTATATAGTGGAAATCCTACGTCACACTTTGTGAAAGGGACCAGAAGGTATTTATTATCCTATGGGAAAGAAAGATTTTTTTTTCCCCAGATTCTTTAGGAGTTGGCAACACAGTAGAAGTAACAGAAACCAAAAAGAAAAATAAAAACACCAGAGGCAGCCTATTGTCTGCCACCTCCTGGGAGAAGCCATATATTATATTGGCTTTTAGTCTGACTTTTTATCTTTTTCTGTTTCATAAGATGAGAAACTGATTTTCTGTGACCTACTATGAATTTAATACAGAATTAACACAAGGAATTATAATGCTACTCCTCTGGTGTTAATTCGCCGGACTGGTAGTAGAGGTTATAATTGCTTATACTGAGTGTTAAAAAAGATAACAGGCTTGACAGGTCAACTGTATTTTAAGCCAGGATTTAGACTGAGTTAACATTTGCTTAAAAGTTGGAGTGAATAGGAATGTAGGAGAAAAACTAGCCCTTGATCTACCATTTGGCCTTAGCCGAAATTCAAATTCTTGATAGGAACAGAAAAAAGTTCTCACAACACAACTATGAGTGAATTCTCTGTTAGCTGACATGTATTACTTCAAAAGTAACCAAATCATTTTGAAGATATAATAATTTTACCAATTTTAAAAGCCTCTTCCTAGAACATTATTTATAAAATGTTCAAATACAGAGAAAATAGCAGAGAAGCTCTTGCTTCAAACAGAAGAGAGAGTATGTTTTTGTACAACCATTTAGGGAAAGAAGGTTTAGTATTTTTATGATATCCAATTTATTTAGAATTGTCTAAAGCAGATTTCACAGGTAAAGAATTGAGACATAGAGCTAAATAGTCTGTCTTCAAAAAAAGTTGGTATATAGAACAATGTGAACTTGGCTCAGTCTAGCTCGGAAAGCTCTGTACTTTCCATCATGAATCTTCCCAAGCCTTTAAAGTAGAAAGTAGATAGTTCTCACCACTAAAGTGTGAATTACTTATTTCATCAATTCTAAAATGCATATTTTTCACATTTTAATGGTCCTGGAAATCAGGATGTTTCTTAAAGGGGTCACCAGGCAGGTAAAATTGTGATGTATTCACATCGGGAGTGGGGAACTTGAAAGAACCACCCCCAGCCTTCAGAGAATTGGCCTTCCAAGCAATGCTATGTTACCAAAGCTCTTAAGGGGGTAGAGAAGAAAATGGTAACAATTTTCAGACATGAAATCATTCATAATCATATTGTGATCATGATAAACTGTTTAGAATAACAATTTAATCTACTTATACTTTTCTTTTAATGAGTACCCAAGAATGATAAAAGAAAAAGAAAAATCTGCCTATAAACCTAAAAGAGCCATATGGAAATATTCTGTTATAAAATGGTGTGCTACTAGTTTAAAAGGCAATACTTCTTTACTTTCCACGTATTACATGAAATAATGATGTGTATTTAAGCGAATGAAATACAGTTATTTGATCCTATAAACTTTTTGAATACAAGGCAAGATGCAAGGGTACCAGTTCACGCTTTGGTGGCCTCCATGGCAGGACCCCAGGGAGCCCCCAGGGAGCCCCCAGGGCCCCTCTGAAGTTCATTCTCATTGCTGTCCATTGTGAGAGATGGGTGGAGAAGCAGTCTGAGCAGAGATGGATATAGCCAGTTAGGCGGGAAGCTCCTATGGTTCATATCTAGATCCCCCACCCCTCCCAAATCTCATGAGCTGTGAGGTGGGAATTTTGGGAGGTGACTGGATCAGGGTGTGTGATACTCATCACTGGATTGGTGCATTGAGGGGTTTATAGCTGGGTGTGATATGTTCGGATTTGAAGCCTGGTGGGAAGAGGTGAGTCAGTGTGGGCATGGCCAGGAGATATATATATATATTCTCTTCTCTTGAACCCTTGCTGCTTCCTGCCTGCCATGCCGTGACCTGGTTCTCTTCTGCCATGCCCCTCTGATGGGTTGCCCCACCCTGCCTTGAACCAAAGACTTTGGGCTCAATTCTCTACAAACTTGGAGCCAAAATAAACCTCTCCTTTAATTTGTGGGTGTTGAGTAATTTGTCCCAGCAATGAGAAAATTGCTAAGATAGGAGCTGCTATCTCTTCCTTTCTCTGGGGAGAAATGCTCCAGTGGCGCTGATACTTAATTTGGTGGAGCTCTGCCTCATTGTTCGTTTTTGTTTTGACAAATCATGGCATATTGGCCAAAGCAGCCTCTTTGTCATTTTGAGAGAAGATCTGTGCTGGGAATTCATGTTATAGCATACGCATTACTCCCTCCACTTCCTTCTGACAGGAGGGCTAGTTCTAGGTCCTGTTCTTTTTCTGACTGAAGATTTTGAGTTTCTATCTGCAGATGTAATGTTTGCTAAATATGGAGTTTTGATCATACAATGTGGTTCATTTCATTTAATCCTGATAGAAATTTTATCAACCAGGGCTACTACTAAACCCATTTTACAGATGAGGACACTGAGGCACAGGGAAATGAAGTAATTTGCTCAAGTTTCTATAGTAAATTTTAAAGCTAGGATGTGAATTTTTGTCTGGCTCCATAATCTGGGCTCTATACCACTATCCATTGCTTCTTCCTGGTAAATATGATTTTGATAGCACCTACTATGTTGTAAAATTTAGGTCCCCCTACCCCCACACACACTTTCAGGTACTTGCTAATATTTTACACCTGGATCCTTCCACTACTTGTGACAGTGAGATTAACAAAGCAGGTTTACTGCACATTTCATCTGATAGAAGATTGTTTACTGCATAATAATTGTAAGTCTGTTATTTAAAGTTGATCATAAAATGTCTTAATAGATTTATTTTAAAAACTACATTTGGAAAGGAATGGAGGGACAAGAGACATAAGAAATGGAAGGGAAAATGGAAACAAATCTTTTGTAAATAAGGAGGGAGGAGGGGTGAAAGGAAGGGAGAGGAATCGGAAAAAAAGAAGCAACAAGATATATCATGTACAGGCACAAATCCCCTATGATGAATGTTATTACTATGTACATCTAAAATGTACCATTAAAATAAAATAAATTTAAAAAAACTACATTTGAATTATTTTTACAGAAAATAATTGCACATGCCCACTAACAATATCACTTTGCCTGCAAGCCTACTGCAATAATAAACATATCTTTCCTGGCCCTATCACACCATCCAATATTTCTTTTCCTTCACGAAATTTATTACTGTTAAAAATTATATCTTGTTTTTTTTTCAGGCTATATCTTCACTTCTCCTTACAAAGTCTCAGAAGAGGGGGGGATACTCCATCTTGTTCACCCCACCACCAATACTGACAGAATATTTCCTCAGTAACTATATTTACATGAAGAGTAAATGAATACATTAATTTATTAATTTCCATAGAATTTTAGAGCTCAAAGAATTCAAAGATCATCAGATTCTTTCATTTCCTAAAAGAAGGAATTATGGTCATTATGTGTGCAGAACACAAAACACAAACCTTAATGTTTATTTTATCCTTAGGACCTTGACAGTGCCTAGCACGTCAAGCATTTTCTGTTTTTCTGTAAATGTGTGAAGGTTTTACTGTGGCTAACCAAGACTAGATCAAATATCCCAATTTCAAGATTACAGCTAATTCTATTAAGGAAATTTTCTATTTTCTCACAGGTATGTGAAGTCTTTTCAACCAGGTTTTCCTTTGTTATCTGAGAAACTATTTTTCTTTCTGTTCTTTTAAAAAATGGCACAGTATATACTTTTTACTGATACAACAAAGTATTATGCTTGAACCAGGCTACTTTAATCTCGATTAGACTCAATATTGTATAGCCATTTTATTTCATCCCAGGCATTGGTATTAAGGTGTTTGGAGGTTTCTCTGCAAAGTTATGGAATGCGTTTCCAACCAATAGAAGTAAAACTCTACTCGCTTTTACTGAATAGTTTACTACAAAATACAGTAAGACTCTATAGATATCACATGTAACTTTGTGTTAATACTTTGCCAAGAACAGAATGACCATTAAAAATAATTACAGAACCCTTGATAGGAGCATCACATTCCGATCCAATCTTAATAACTGATCACTGAACATCTTTCTAAAATGGAGATTATTTTAATTTTCTAAAGTTCAGCATTTAAACCTACATGAGAAACTGCACACTTATGTTTCTGTTACAGCCTTTGTAATGTTTTCAAAAGCAGGTCAGTTGCATTTAATTATGTAGGATTCTTATATTCTCTTTCACCTACTAAAAGCATAAGTAAAAGAAGTGTTCATTTGGAGAAAGGAAGAATGAATAAAAAACACGAGAAGATAACCGAGATTAAGATCAAAGTTTCAAAGTTACTATGCGGGCTTCATTCTCATGGGGGCCAGAGCATGTCAACAGCCCCCAGGAACTGTGGGTTCCTTGGCTATGTCTGAGGGGCATGGGATGATCACAACATTTACAAACGAGAAATATTAGGTTTCCTAATCTCAAAATATATGTCCATGTATTACAATAATTCATGTGCGAATTTTAGAAAAATTAAAAATTATAAGAGAAAAGGAAAACACTTAACTTCATTATTTTAATTACAGTATTAATAAAATCAGCCTATTTAATTGCCTAAAGAAGTGACTTCTTTTAAAAAGCTAAACAAATAACTTTAGATAAGTGAAAAAAGAAATTTGAAATAGCCAGACATGAGCTTCTAGAATGACATATTAAGAAACACCTCTTGAAAAGAAATTAGGTACCATTTCTCTCTCAAAGAAAAGTCCTTTTTTTTTTTTTTTTTTTTTTTTTTTTCCCAGTGCTGGGGATCGAACTCAGGGCCTTGAACTTGCAGGGCAACTGCCTATCACTGAGCTAAATCCCCAACCCTAGAAAAGTCCTTTAATGAACACAAAAAGTTAACTTACAAAATTTTAATTAAAACACACTGCTTTAAATCCTGATAGGAAATAAAATACACAAGATTACTACACTTAAATATTATATGAGTTGGTTTTCTTGGTAACAGTATTTATACAATACATAACCCACCTCAGCTGAATACAATGACCTATGTCAAATGACTTTATCCTAATTATAACCTAGGAGATTCTTTCAAAGATGATTTAAATTCACTGGTTACTATAATGCAAAACGAGATATAAGCCATAAACATGTGCGAACTCATCAGTAACGACAAGACTCACTCAAAAGTCACACAAAGAAGTGGATGAGAAATAATAAACTATACAGAACATGCAACCTGAAATACAAGATAAATTATTTTAATACTTTAAGATTCTTGATAAAGGGCACATACATATATGTCAATAAAGCTAAGAATGGTGGCACGCCCATCTAAGCATCCAAGAGTCCAATCCGAGAGATAAAATTTCATGTTGAGTAAAGTAAGCTATTAAATTAACTCTTGCTTTTGGTATTTCCAAAATTTTTCATGAATTTCTTTTTTTTTTCTTTTTTTTGTGGTGCCAGGGATTGAACTCAGGACCTTGTGCTTGCAAGGCAAGCACTCTAATCACTGAGCTAAATCCCCAGCCCCTTCATAAATTTCTTAAAACTTTAAAGTCTCTCTTCACCATTATTCACCATTATTTTAATTTATGAGGACATTTATCCATGATTCAAGGTGTTGGTAAATTTCTGTTCCTATAGTTTTATTTTCATTTCCTAAAATCAAGGATTTATGATGTTTTTAGTAAATACAAGCCAACAAAACACAGTTCTTTAGGAGCATGAAACATTCAATGGAAAATATGTGTTGAAACAAAAATAAACAGCCTTGTAAGCAAAAACATTAAATTAGAATGTGCTCTACTCATTTTAAATTGGGTATAACTTAGATTCTATCCAAAGGAGACTGTTATCAAGAGTATCAGAAGTTAAGACTGCTTCATTAATGACACAGTCCAGCAGCAACAATTCCCTATTTTAAATTCCTGTAGCATGGACATTTTGGACCTTTTAACTGAATCAAGTGAGTTGTAAGAGATTAATTAGAACAATTTACGCATTATAATGATGGACACACAGAGGTCTGATGAGACGGGAAATTGATCCCGAATCAGCAGAAAACAGATTCCTCTGCCATCTCTTGTTTTCCTTATTGCCACATTTCCTATCAGATCTCTTAGAAAGATGTCCCACGCTTGCATATCTGTACTCACAGAGGTTAAAACAAGGAATTGACATGGTACATGCACGCACGCACGCACACACACACACACACACACAGACACTTATGTCTACTATTGTGATTTTAAGCAGTTTACAAATATGCTTTATTTTAATATTTACATCACAATTTGGAAATTTTAATATTTACATCACAAATTTACTGACACTGTTAGCAGACTCTCGCTTCCCTATAGTGTTCTAAGTATAATGAACACATTTTATTTATGTGTGCGTGTTCCTTCTCAAAAGCTTCACAAAAAGATCTCGAAAAAATATCTTCTCTGCATAATTCTTTCCCTACTTAATATTGTTTGGGCTTAGGCATAATCACCAATCCTTCCAGCAAATGCATCTCCAAGATAATTTCTGTTGCTGTTGTCATAGTTCATGCTGGGACGCAGAAACAAATGGCACCAATGAAAGCAACATGCAGGTGCTCGTCACGGTCTGCGATGGCAGGTGTTTTCCAAAATTACTGTGGTAATTAAAAATGGCTGTTAGGTCATCTCACACTCCTAACAGAAGTCCCCGGAAACAAAAGTATTTTTGCTAAAATCATGGATCACAGGGAAAGAAGTCTTTCTGACAAAAATGTTGACTTCTAGAAGACCTTGGTTGTGTCATTATCACAACACTGCCCAATCCCTCACCACGAAAGACCAGGCTTCTTGAAAGGAAGGGGAGGAACTTGGGCTTGGCTTTTAATACATACTAGAGGCAGTTTTGTTGTATCGAACAGGAACATATAAGTATGTCTTCCCTGAATTCTTTTACATAAAAGACGGCCTGTATAAAGCAATTAATACACACACATATGCAGATAGGCTCACATACACATATAGTCACTCACACAACTATCCTCCATGACACAGATTCATGAAACCAGAGCCTTCCTTAGACTTTTCCCCAGTCATTATCCTCCGGCCAAATGTACTGCCTATTCCATCTTTCATCACTACAACTTAGTTTAGACACTTTTTGTGTTTAATATAAATTAATCATAGTGTATATCATTTTTTGGTGTGAAGATCCTTGTGTACTAACTTAACAGGCATGACCTCTTTAATCTTTAAATCAATTCTGCAACACTGATCTTATCGCCACCATTTTACAAATCACAATAATGCATGTAATACCCTCGACAGACAGCTCACGTTCTAACATTAGTGTTGTAATTGTTACTACACCCTGAGTGTCTCCAGCATTAAGTCAATGTTCTCATTCGCCAGGTAATCTAGACTCGCAGGAAAATTCTTTCTTGTCCAGCCTCTCAAATTTCAGAATTACCAGTAAGTTGTCTTGATGTGATTTCCCTTCCTTTCTTTCTTCTTCCTTTCATCTATCTATCATCTGTCCATTGACTTATTAATTTCCCTCTCATGTACTTCAGAGAGAACAAAAATAGTTTTTACTCCTGGTAGATGTGCAGGGATCTAGAAATTTGTATATTCAGACCTTGGTCTTTCTGGCACTTTACCACCTCTTGATTTTCTCACAAACATCAGCTCAGATTTGGAATAGTGAGGCTAATTTTTTGGCTTTCCTATTGCAAATTTAAAATTTAACATATTGTTTGTTCTATACGAATGCTTCCAATTCGAAAATCCCTCAAGTATGAAACCTACTCTACTTTCTCAAGAACAGGGAAGATATACTGATTTTAAAGATCTCTAGGAAATCAGTTTATTTCATGATACAGGAAGAGCTACTATCTTAGGCTGTGGGCCCCAGTGCCAGTCGGCCCTGCAGCACACAGAGGGAGAGGGACCGGCCACAGCAGACACACAAAGTGCCGGGAGCGACGGAGCTGCCCTCTATCTTGGCTGTAGTGGTCATCTCGCAGTTACGCACAACTCTTAAAACACACTCATTTTTACATTTTCAATGGATGCAGTCTGTGGTGTATAAATTTTACTTCAATTAAGAAGACCTCAAGAAGGAACACTGGCGGGGAAGAGACCTGGCTTGATTTTTCTGCATTGCCCTCCTGTACCCACTACTTGTTGTCTTCTTGCCCTCTCCTCCTGTCATATGAATTTGGCTGTGATCCAGAGGCTTTCATACCTTCTCGGCCTTTCTTTTCCTCAATTACAGCTACTTCAGTTCCCTAAACCCTAAACTAAAACATTCACAAAGCAAATACTCCTATTTGTCATTTTGAAAATTATTATTTTCTGCCATCACTTTATGGCTTTTGAAATTAAAACAAACCCAAAGTAAAGACATAAGTGAGACTTTTCATTTATACGAGTAATTGATAAGAGAAAATAAAAATTGATTTGAGTTCTCACGAGTTTTGCTATTTCTTTTTTAATATCTCTGGGTCACTTTGGAAATAGAATTTAGAGTGATGGAATGCTATATTCATTCCTAAAACAATAAGGAGCCACCTACAATCCATTTAGCTAACTCACGACAATGCCATGCAAATGAAAATAGTCATTATCTTGATGTGTGATCCAATATTAAACACAGAAGAATCACTGTGGGATTTCGTTTTCTCACTGGGAAATGAGAGCTCTAGAGTAAATTATAATATCCTTACCATGATTTTAAAAAACTTATTCTAGAGAAAGCGCTGTGTCCCACTGGCATTGATGCCATGTTTAGAAATTAAAGAAGGTCAAATAAACTAACATTCTATTCACCTAATGCAATATTTAGTTTAGGGAATGTAATACATTACACATATTCTAAAATGCCAAATAAAAATGTTAAAGATGCTCCAATTATTTGGTTATATGAACATTTCTAATACAAATGTATGTGTACTAAATAACATTTGGGATTACCACCAGGACTTAATAGTTAATATTATCTTAGATTATAAAATTTGATTGAAAATACATCTTGTCCTACCGTGTTGTGTCTATGGCACATATGAGAAAGCATTTATAGGAAATATTATTTTGTTCTGATTTCTTTTCTTTTAAACAGTCATTTTCTTTGAGTTTTAACTATGGCACAGGCCCCAAATACAGACAGTTTCATTAAATCTTAAAAAGAAACTATGACACAGACTTTGTTATTATCATCATTTCTGGATGAGAAAAGTTAAACTTAGAAAAGCTGTTAGGACTCCGAGTCACAAGCATCAGGCCTGAAGCAAGCGGTCCCATTTCACGGTTTGAGTAGCTCACACATCTCACAGTTGTTGGTAAGATCTCTAACTGCCTTTGATTTCTATCTTAGGAAAGAGAACCCAGTTGTGGGAGATTATGTGACACTTACCTCCAGTTAGGACCGATTAAAAACATGCAGTAGGAAAAGTCTGAATAAGGGAAGAAGAAGAAGGTAGCAAAGCTGATTCAGTTTCAGTTCAAGATCTGTCACTAACAGGCGTGTCTCTGGCACAAATCATGACGCTTTCCCAAGCTTCAGTTTTGTTTTCCAGTTGTGATTACCAGACAATCAGATTTCTGAAGCACCTGTCATCAGTACAAAATGAGCAGCTTCCCACTTGGCCTAACACATGGGATAAGAAAACAGTTCTGTCCATGTATAGTGATATTCAACCACACCCCAAAACAATATTTCTGTAAATGAAGGCCTTCTCATTGCTCCGGAAGTGGGATCCCTTTAAATTACTCTAAATCAACAGCTCATTCACAATTATTTTCTCATACTTCTGTATCATTGATTGATAGATGTTTAAAAAGAGTCCTTATATCTCATGCTTTTTTAGTAAATAACCACCCAGAATCTATACTGATATGTAAGACTAGAAAAAAAGTTGTTTATTAATGAGTATATAAACAAATTTTTTTCCTGAAGTATTTTTCTTGTTTGTCTGTTTGTGATACTGGAATTCAGCCCAGGGTCTTCACACTGATCCAACTATTTTTTGTATTATTTTACTTTTCATTTTGAGACACAGTCTTGCAAAACTGGTAAGTTGCCCAGGCTGGACTCTAACTTGTGAACCTCTTGCCTCAGCTTCCTTGAGTGCTGGGATTAAAGGTGAATTCCATTATGCCTGACTTGTAGAAATTCTAAAATAGGCCATTCTTCTCCCATTGACCTATGATAGTAACGCAGTAAAATTTTAGTTTCACTTTAAAATAAGTATACACTGTAGTATAGATAAGTCAAGCTCATTTGTGCATGACTTCATATACTTATTGTTTTTGTGATGAGAACACTTCAAACATACACTTCTAGCTTTTTTGATTATATAATGCATTGTTATTAAACATAATCATCATGTCGTACAATAACTCTCTTGAGTTTACTCTTTCTAACTGAAATTGTGTTTGTTGACTGACATCCTCACTGTTCTTGCTTGCCCCTGTCCATGGTAACCACCATTCCAATTTATGTGTCTATACATTCAACATTTTAAATTTCACACATAAGTGAGATAACATAGTACTGCTGTTTAGTGCTTGGCTTATTTCACATAACATCAAGTTTTCTAGGTCCATCCATGTTGTTGCAAATAATAAGATTTCCTTCTTTTATTAAGGTTGAATAGTATTCAAAGAATATGTGCCACATATTTAAATGCATTCATCCATTAGTGGACACTTAGGTTGATTCCATATTTTGGTTATTGTGAAAAATACTGTAATAAATACTGGAGTAAAGATATCTCTTCAACATGCTGATTTCATTTCTCTTGGATGTATACCCATAAATTGGATTACTAAGTCACAAGGTAGTTGCAATTTTTATAAAATGGCTTCATTAACTGACATTCCCATCAATAGTGTGCAAGTTTCCATTTTCTCCATCTTCACCAGCATTTGTTATTGCTAGTTGTTTTTCATTATTGCCATTCAAATCCTTAGGTGATGATATTGGGGTATCAATTTTCATTTATTGGAGAGTGGTGTAAGTGGTTTTGTTTCCTACATATCTGTTGGCCATTGGTATTTCATCTTTGCCCATTTTGAAAGTGAGTTTTTTCTTGCTATTGAGTTGTGTTCTTTGATTATTTTGAATTGGCTGATACACTTTTGCTGACATCTCATATAGATATTTAAATCATGCCATTTTCTAAGAAATAATTTATGAGTATAACTACAGGATGTACATCCTGACTGTATTTCAAGTGAGGCTGGCTAATAGGGAGGACATTTAATTATTGCTAATCAGAACTGGCAATAGAAAAGTCAAGGGTACTGGGGACCAGGGCAAAATATACATGAGGTGTCACCTTGTTAAAAATTTATTAAGATTTTCAAGATGGGAAGAGTGAAGCGTTGTTCATAGACACGATACTACTCGGTATGGACTCTGGTGCACATGCTTGACACTACTCTGATGTCAACAGTGTGAGGTAAGTAGAGGAGAACATGAACATAGTGTGAGCTAAACACCTTAATGCATACCGATAAAGAGGATTACAATAATTATGCAACTTTAAAATAACATATTAAGGTTGTGAAAGGCGTTTGCAATATGTATTTCTTTACGACTTCAATGAAGTATTTGTAGAACGTAATTCCTCACATTGGCTTTGGTTTGTGATGCATGACTACTGATCAAACCCTCAAATACAATTGCATGCTATCAAATAAACCAATTTTGTGAACTCTGTCGTGGATTTGTTTTGTTCCAGTGCTGGTGCGAGATCACAGAGTTTTGCACATACAGGTAAGAGTTCCAATATGTGCCCCTTCTATCTTAGTGTCTCACTTATAACCTTTTATTCTGAAGACTCTTCCCTAAAGAAAAACTATTCAAAACACTTTCACATGGCAAGTTCTGCATGCTTCTAATTGAAGCAAAATGCAGCAAGATTTTTGTAGAAAATTTGGTATGAACTGTCAATATTTTAAGTACATATACCCTTATTCATAAACTATGTATTCATTCTATAGCTAGATTTTATAGAAGCAGAATCAATTACAAAGAAATGTGCTACTGCCACCATTTTTGTTTTAATGTAAGGCGGGAAAGAATCTGAATATCCATTAAAACAGGACTCATAAATTAAATTATAATATTTCCACAAAATGGAATTCTATTCAGTGATTACAAATAAACTTCTTTATATGCCAGCATAACAATGTATCCAAGATATGGATCAAGAAGTAAGATGCATATCAGAAGCCACAGATATACATATATACATATGGATATATATGTCTGTGTGTATATATGTCTGTATAAACACAAAAAATATAGATGCACAATTATCACTTTCATATTTATCTTCACCCTTCTGATTTGAGTAGGTATTATGTGACTATTCATAATGATAACAAAGGATCAATAGTTAACTTTGATTTAATTATAAGACAGGTGGTCCTGTAAGCTGACTCCTCATAGCACATCTACGACAGGATTATGGTCATGTTTATATTAAAAAGGAGGTGAGGAAATTGAATAAGGAGGTTCACCACCATGCTTACAGCCACACGGCTGGTAGATAAAACTTAAAATTTAGGCTTCAGGCCTTGAGGTTATAATCATGGTGCTGCACAACCTCTCATGTGCTCACTTTGGGGTGGAAAACTTTTGTTTGGATACACACAAAATAATCTCTGGATGTGCAATGTATGTGGGACTGTTAGTTAATAGAGATCGCCTCTGGGAACTTTTGAAGAAAGAGGGATTGCTTTATATTTTGTACCCTAAAGATCTTTTAATTTTTGCATATTGGAAATCCGCTCTCTAAAAATATATTTTAATGTAAAAATTTGTACCACTTCTGGTTTTCTACCCTGAAATCTCAACTGCAGAATTTTAAAAGTTACCTGTGAGTGTATAGCTCCAAGTTCTCTTGTTTTATCTACTGAAAGATTAAGGTGAATTACAAACTTGTGAAGATGCTTTGATTCACTCAATAATTATGTACTTTCAGTGAATAAGATCGACTTTTTATTGCTTTGTACAGTATGCAATTACATAAAATACACATTAAGCTCATCTTAATAGGCAGTCATGTAGCAATCTATTTGGTGTACTTATACATCCTGCCATCGACTGTGAGCAATATACAGCAGAATTTGATCAGATTACTGTTTATAATTTAAGACAGGACCTCAAAATGACTCCTTGGTATATTTCTGTAAAGGTCAGGTACCAGCATATTTCACCAAATAAAACTCAGATTTGAAGAATATGCCTTCTAAACTGATTTTTATTACCTGGACTATAATATGTTTTATAGGGCTTCTTTGTTAAATTGCCCTGACAATTTCCATTTCCAGTTGCTTCAATCATATTAACAGAAGGTAAAGTTCACAAATAGTAAAATATGTCATTGTACTGCATTTCAGTTTTCAGAAATAGATCACACACCTGACAAGCACAAAAGACATAACGTTTGGCATTCCAATTCATGTTTGGCTTGGCTTGGCATATCTCACTTGGGGCAGCACACGATGCCCTCCCACAAATAGAAGTATCTCATTACTCAGGAAATAAAATATGTCTGCACCAAACACCCAACAAGTCCCATTAAATAAATACGAAGGACAGACTATTTTCTCAAGGCAAGGCAATACGGTCAAGGATGTGGGGTAAAATATATGCATGTAGATAGATGTTATAGTTCTTATAGTTTTAGAAATAAAAATGTAGCCTCCCGCCAGAATTCATAAATCCTTTATGGAGTCATTTCTCCTTCCAAAATATAAGGCCATCCTCTATCCATATCCATCCTCAGAAAGTATTTTTTAGAAAATTTTTAAAAAGTATATGCTTTTTGAATGTCCACTAATAGATCCCTGATCTATTATTTATCTTATCGAGTGAGTCTCTTTTGAGACCTTACATGCCAGCATAGGACAAACACTATAGAAAAAATCAAAAGTAAAGTGATGATGTCAACATATTTAAAGTCTTTTGACAGGATAATTACAGGAGGTTGGGAAGGCTTAGGGAAGAACACATAACAGATCATAGATATAGGCACTGTCCCTCAAAGTGGCCCTAAAAGAAGTGTCATCTGCAGAAAAATATGAAAAATGCCTCTATCACTTCATTAAGGGGAGTAAAAGAGGTAGCCGGAACAACACTTACACATAGGACTGGACTTGAAATAGAACATGACAAATTAGCGAGACGGCTGTGTACAATTTATTATGTGTGGGCATTTAGGGCTGTAGTGGTTTGCTAGTTTTCTTGCTGATGTTTATGCATGAGCCTGTCATATACATTCTAGACTGTAGGTGTATTAATAATAGGATCCCCATTTATCTTGTATTCCCTTTCATCAGTTAATATGCCATGTCCACCTTGGTGTTTGTTTTCAGATAAAGGAAATAAATCATCTAAAACATTTAGGCTATAGGTTGTTATAGAATTGGCCTTGCCTCAGTAAAGTAAAACTAATTTATAAAATTAGCATTTCTACTTATGAGATGAAAGCCAAATTTTTGTGAAAGTAAACATACAAATAGGAGCAGGTCAAATAAAGAGGATAAACTCCGTATGTATCTCAAAGCAAATGACAATAATGGTTCTTTAACATGGACACAGGTTCAAGAATGATTCACCTTTTATATCTGATTAGAAAGAAAGTTCTGTATATCTTGATATTGAGACATACACATCTTATTGTAGTGTTTGAATTACTGTGACTTAATAAAAATGTAGAAAGAGAAGTTTCCTTCTTCAAACCTCAGACACTTACTCGGCATCTACTATAGTAGACATTTGCTGGGCACAGAGGTAGTGATGAATTCCCTGTTCTCCAGTGTGTAGAGATGTAAGGATGTTCTGGAACTGGGCAGATTTTTCACTGCTAGGTACTGGTATGTTTTGTGTATACTCACAGAGGTTGCAATCATATTGAAATACTTTCACATCGTGAAAATAGCTTCTTATTAAACCCTCCTCCAAATCTGCCAGACTCCCTGGTTACCCTTCTTCTTCCCCCAAGTACTATAAAATCATCTTTCAATCCAGTTAAAACCCAGCATAATTAAGGAAGTGTGCTGGACCACCTGCAGCTCTTTGGTTGGGCTCTGCAATTGCTTGTAAGTGACAGTGTTATAAAGCAATCAATTTCTTATTGTGGTTGTCACCTGTGTGTGTAGATCAAATCTGGGCCAGTACTACATTAAGTGTGGTGTGCAGACTTGGGTCACATCACCAAGTGTTTACCTAAGAAGTCACAGGGGTGGACAGGAAGAAATGTTTTAGAAATGTTCAGAATGTTTAGCCTTGAGAAATGTTTACAACAACACGACAGACCTCTTTAGAAATGTTAGAGCAATATGATATGTCTGTTAAAAATAACAATAATAAAAACAAGTCTTAAATTTGTTTGTTTCTGTGTATTTCATTCTTCTGATGGTTCATTTACCATATTTTACAAAAGTATCGATCAATACACGGAAGACTGAAAATAAAAACAACCAGTTCTATAATACAGAGTTTGAGAAGTAAGCATTCCACCAGAATGAACGCTACAGTAAATACTGCATCTAAAAACTATGAATGAAGCATACAAAGAATACGAATTAGCCAAGCACGCAATTAACAAAAAAGATGACTCCTGACTGTCCTCTACTATTCTCCACAACCAAAGCAAAGAGTTTCAAGGAGACATACACAAAAATGTATGACATTCAGAACAATAAATTTCTCTACTCACTCAGGGAGTACTGGAATGTCTTGCCCTGCTTCGATTAAAGTATAAATTAAGCAGTACTCCCCTAGCAAGAGTAGTGAATTAATTTATCTTGCTGCTGCTTCTTCCTTGACCACATTCTTCTCCCAATTTCAGGTACTTCATGTAGTTTAAATGCATAAAAATGTGTATAACACTCATACAAGTGATACCTATAGGTGAGCACATTCCAACACCTTTGGTCATCAAAATAATAGCATAATAGACAAAACCAACCCCCGAAAGGGATTATACTGAAAAGCGTTCTGTGAAATTGTATAATCCTGACATTAAGCAGCACATAACTCAGAAACTAGAAATCTCCATGTCTTATTCCTTTAATAGCTCATTGTATTATTATTACTCATAGTTTCAAGTTACTGTGCAAGTGACCTGGCCAAAATGTCTCTTACCCTGTAAAGCAAGTTACAATCCATACACATTTACATGAACCTGGGTGTGAATTAAGTTACAATGTAGTCTTTATCCATCAATTATATGACCAACCAAAGGGAGTACCATAATACCATTGAATATGTGTTGAACAAAATCTAAGATAAAAGACATTCTGAACTAATTTGTCATTAAACAATACAACAACACCAAAGACAATCCATCTATAACCTCAGGGAGAAACTTTCTCAAGGGAGACAGTTGTAAATTGTAAGTTTCACCAGGCTAGGACGAGAGATGGAAAGTATCAGGAATCCAAATACTAATTTCTACAATGCCTACACATTGATGAACAGCAACAAAACAAAACAAAAGTAAAAACAAAAACCAAACCTTGATTCTTTCATATTTTAACAAATCCAGAAAGGGGAAAGTGGCAAGACCATATAACATCTAACTGCCACATTTTACCAGCTTCTAACTAGTTATAACATCTGCAGAAAGTGCAAGGGACATGTTAGTAGCATTAGTGTGAAAAAACATAAATAATCAGAACTGGCACATTGGACATGATATATTATGCCTACCCGTTAAAGCTGAATTAAGGATATTGAAAAGGATCAGAAAACTGCATTTTTCCCCTTTCATAGAAGTTGAATTGCCAAGACCAGGTATAATTAGACATCCATGTTTTATTCTCATAAGCTCATCATTATTTTGTGAAGCAGTGATATACCACCTCTCATTTCTACTTGTTCTCTATTGTTGGATAACCTTAGCTGTTAGTGCATTCATTCTGAACACCATTTTCTTTTCCACTAGGTTCTAATTTTAGTATATGTGCTGCCGAAGCAAGCACTTTCTACTAGTTTATGCCACGAAATACATAAAGATATAAGTGGTTTTCTATCCACACTATAATCAGCGATTATTAATGTTCAGGATAGCATAACATTTTTATTTACTTACATAGAATTCTGGAAAATTCAAAAGAACGCCCTTGAAATTTCAAGATAATTCAGTAGATTGAAAGATAAAATAATCTGGAGTTGAGTTGCCTGTATTAAAATTATGCATTGATATGTTAGCGCATTGACCTTTTTACTTTCAGGTCATTGCCAACACAACAAAACTTCATAGTACTTTTCATTTTGTTTTTCAGATTAAAAATTTATACTCAACCTAAGTGCACTGTTTAATCCATAACAAGTTTTCGGATTGCATTTTTAAAAAGGAATATTAAATGAAGATAAACTCTTCATTTAATATTCCTTTTAAAACTCTTTATTGTTGAAAACATAAGCAGAATATAAATATAAAATATTTAGGGAAGGAAAAGAACCATAACATTTAATGTTAGTTACAAAACTAGCTATGGAAATATTGTAGTGTATACATTAAGGAAAGTAAATCATTACTTTTGCTTTATTTTTACTTGATTTTTGAAGTGTCATTATAGCTGATATGCCAAAATATATCCCAAAGCATTTAAAGTTTAATTTATCATCATTTTCTATCCTTTTTAAAAAGACACTCTGGTAGATAAACGGCAATCAAGTTTCCACTTCTCTAGGGTCCACCCCACTAGAGAAAACTGATGATCACTAACTGCTATGATACACTGAGTGGTAGATACTAAAAAGTAAATGAATAGAGCTGTTTTCTGAAAAAAATCCTAACATCTATAGCAGATATTACAGAAGCTTAATCATATATGATTTCAGAACTGTAATTGAAGGAAATTTTAGTGATCAAAAATTTAATAAGTAAACCCATTTGAAGGGAAGGTAGTAAAGTGACTATTTTTGCCAATTGATTTCTACTTTTCTGTAGATATTTGCTTAGTCTCTGAAAGAAACATCTTGTTTTAAGTCATTCAGTGAAAATCTGAGAGCCCACCCTGTACAGAAACCTAGAGGAAGTGTAAGGATGGATGAGGCTTTGACTCTGCCATCAAGTCGAGTCTGGTCACAAGATTAAATCTGAAAAATGGAAGTGCCACCACGACTTAAACTTGGGCTGCAAAAGAAATTAAAAAGGAAGGAGTCTCAATGAATTATTAGGTATGGAAGGTCATTAAAGATAATAAAAATGATAAAATCTTTTCAGTGAGTAGTCATATAGTTTCTAGACAGTCATTAAATAAAACTACATATATAGAGAGAAGAGATACACACACATACACTATTACATTGTCAATTACAATATGTAAAAATAATAATGGAGGACAATAATATTAAGCTGAAATTTTAAAATAAAGTGGCATTGTCTTCACGACCTGATATTATCATTTAAAATAAGATTTCTTAACATCAACATTATTGGCATTTTAGACAAAATAATTCCTCGTTAGGGAATTCCTCTAGTGCTCTAGAGTTGGGGGATTCCTTCTAGTGCTCTAGAAAACTGGCTAGAGGAATGTCCAATGTTGAATACAGTACAGTCTCAAAAGGAAAGATACATTTTACAGCACTTTCAATGTCTCAATTAAGAGATCTCTCAATGCAGTAGTAGCTTTGGGATTAGACATGAGATGGGATTTTAACATTCACTTGACTGTATGACTTTCAATAAACGAATTAAAGCCTTTGAGATTTAATTTCTTAACTTGTAAACTTATATACTAATAACTACAACAGAGAATTCTTTCATGCACCGTGTATAGTTTAGAAAATATACAATGTTGACCGAGTAGTTGTGACAAAAAAAATTATTGCCCACAAAGCCAAAATATTTACAATCCGGCCTTTCACAGAAGTTTCCCCACACCCTGATCTAGACTATTACCAACTCTTACACATTTATTAAAGAAGAAATCCTTGTTGCTCTTTCCCCTAGCTAAGCACTTCTCAAATTCTAATAGCACTTCTGTTTTTCCATTAGTGGTTGGCTATATAAACTTTTGTCCAAATGCAGATATTGTTTTGCCACAAGAAAAAATAGTCTCCAAAATAAAGTTTAAATTAGAAATCATGAACATAAATTCTATGTAAGTGAATAAATTTTAGGAAAATATATAAAAAGGAAGCATGACCTAGACTGGGGTGTCAGGAAGGTTCCCCTGAGGTAATGAGAACTGAAGAGGAGTCTGAAAGATATGTGAAAGATAATCACCAAGGAGAAGGACGGAAAAAGAAGGGAGACAGTATCTGAAAGTACATAGCACTAGTTGATCCTGGTGCTCTATAGGTAATCAATACATGAAAGCAATGAGTTACAAATAATCAACATGAGCATTTAAAATCTTAAGAGATAGAACTGGAGCATTAGAAAAAGTGACATCGTATTTAATATCTTTCTCTCATGAAAGGTATACCTAATTTACTGTACAGAATTATAAATTAAGATAAAGTTTGAAGAAAACTACAAAAATAATACTGTTAAAATAAAAAGGTCTTTTGAGAGTATCAATTGTCCATGTCTTTAATACTTTACTTTCTGCAGGTATGATTGTATTGTGTATTATGGTTAAATTCTTCAACTAAAAAACCACAAAGATAGCACATAGTCCAATTAATAAAGCCCTACTATTGCACTATAACGAACAGTTCCTATGAGAGCTCCAGCCATCAGCTAACAAATCATTTGGCTGGGATCACGGAGTTTAGCATATGCATGAATTACTAAATTTCTGGATATAATCAGCCATTAGTTGGTTTCCTGCATCCCAGCAAAGGCTGAGGTGAGAGACTTGATTGCCAAGATCAAATACTGCAGACATTAGTCCATGGACATTTCCTCCATCTAAGATAAAATAACACTATCTATAAGTATTTTTCAAATACCTGTGGGGAAAAGCTAGAAAATTCAAGTGAAAGGAAATACATGAAGAACAGAAGCCAACAGTATTCTAATACACAGCGCAACTAGGCTGGCGAAAATTTATGAAATCTCAGGGAACTCAGCTGTTTGCAGAAATGGGAATATGAAACAGAACAAATTACCAGGACATACTTACAAAGCATTTAGAGATTTACTTGGAACTTGAAATGTGTCATAATCATTTTCTGGTTGCTACAACAATATACTAACATCAAAAGGAGAGGTTTATTTGGCTCGAAGTTTTCAGAAGTTTCTGTCCACAGATGGCAGACTAAGGTGCAGAAATGGCACAGTGGAAAGGCCTGGGCAGAGGACAGCTGTTCATCCATGACGGCCAAGAAGCAGAGAGAAGAGGAAGGAGCGAGGAGGCAGATAGACCCTTCCAGGCCACACTCCCTTCGAACTGCCTTTTCCCACCAGACCAGGCTCTCTCCTAACAGCATATTCAGCTGTGGATTCACCACAGATTAATCCACCAATGTGTATAGCAACCCCATGTCTAATCACCATTCACACACCTGAGGATCTAAAGGGACATTTTAGACCTAAACCACAACAGAATATGCACAAATGGGTGACATTTGTCATTCCCTTCTTTCATTGTCTATGAATATTGCCCCATGGCTAGCCAAAATCAACAAGGTGCGGAGCAAAGACACCTGGTCCTTCTTCACTATCCGCAAGACTCCAATGGCTATATTCACCTGTAAAGGACAATACCATGATCTCACCACTGCTTTATCTCCACGATTTCAGGATATAATTACAAAGGGGCATGACTAAAAAAAAAAAAAAAAAAGACTGAGTCTGAATTAAAGAACTAAGTGACCAGCGCATTATTATCTGTAATACCTTCAGGGTTCTTAATTTGTGCCTTGTTTAATGGACAATGCTACAATATTGTTTACACTTAGAAATTATTTTTAGAGTGAAACATTTAAACAGTAAAATAGGTAGATAATACCTATTTCTAATACCTGCTTTATAACACCTTGAGGAATACTGCAAAATTTTATTAAAATAAACATTTCTTTTCATTTTTCGCATACAAAAAAAAAGACTTTGCCACTTCACCTTGGCATATGACGTAAACAATTGGAATGCTTCTGAAATATTTCTTACTTGTTTGAGATGGGGGCCTCACCAGATTGCCCAGACTGGCCTTGAAAGTGAAGTAAGTCCTCCTGCTTTATCCTATCAAGTGGCTGAGATTACAGGTCCACACAACTGCTCACAGCTGGAATAATTTTTATGCTACCCCTTGCATCTTAAATGATTCTATATGGAAAATTTTTGAAAAGGTTTGAATCTTTACATGTAATATTGTTCATTTAATTCTAAACAACTATTTAAAATGTGAAAGATCCTGGATATACTATAATAGGAATGCTCCCAGCTTCACAGTTGCAAAAATGTAATATGTATTTCTATCATGTGGAATCAGCACGTATTTGCCTTTATTATTTATATTGTGAGATGATTATTAGCCAATATCAGAATTACATTTTATAAGATGTATATGCTTAAAACACAGCATATGCAAATATAGGAATTGTGTATTTGTATACTTTTTCAAGCAAATGGTAAACACGCTGTGGCACTAACAAATGTTTTTGTATTTATTCTGTAACTACACAGAAAAATCATGCCTACTTATGATAAATACCTTTAGAAACACATAATTTGTGGATGTATATGTATAAGTAGTTAACTAATTTCTTTATTTTCATTTTCTTTTAATACTGTATTAGTAGATGTTTTCAGTACACAATGAATATATTCATTGTGGGGTATAGATATGTGTATACATTACACCTTTATCCTTTTTACTCTGCCCCCTTCCATCTGCCTCATCCTCAAATACTCTGCCGATTTCCACAAATTCTGTCTCCCTGCTGCCTACTGTCCATCATGTTCCTGTTTATTTATATTTTCGGTTTCTCCTACAAGAGAAATCATACGATATTTAACATTCAGTGTCTGATTTACTTCACTTAACATTATGGTCTCAAGGTACATCCATTTTCTTACAAATGACTCAAATTCATCCCTCTTTCTGGTTGAGAAGTATTCCGTATACCCGATTTCTTTAAAACTTATAAAATGCTAGAATTGATGTTCTTCTTTTTTGGATTCCTAAAATATGATTTCTCAAAAGAAAAGAAGTCCATCAAGTGTAGCTCCCCTTATCCCAGCCAATACTTGGAATGACACTGCCGAATCATTATATTGTGGGATCAGGAATTATGCTTTCATGGACAAGTGGTTAGGATAGGGAGCTAAGGGAAGCCCTTTGTTCAGAAGTGAAAGTCACAACTATTTATCAGTGTTGAAAACCATTACAATATAACTAATACTGGCTGCTTGTTTGTTCATTTATATACTCATTCGACAAACAGTAATTAATTTTATACTGTGCAATTCAGGAGTATAGATTCTGAAGTGCATTATATTAATAATTTTCTTTAGTCTGTTCTTTCACTTTAGAAATCCAATAGCAAGTACCAGTGAAGAGATTAGAGAACAACTTTAGCAACTTTGTGATTTCCTTGGGAAGAAGCTTTGGTACAGATGGATTTACATTTATATCCTTAATGAACTTGAGACACATCCGGTTTCTTCATCTGTAAGTTTGAAATAATACCTTTCTCGTAAAATCCCAGAAAGAATTAAATGGGATAATAGCTATGAATACAGTTAACCTGCTCATCATCACAGAGAAGCTACTTTGGAAATATAATTTCTTTTATCACCTTTAACTTCTTGTTTGCTTCCCTGTCTTTTTTTTTAGAACAAATGCAGTTCAGGACTTGAAGACAGTTGCTACGTACATGGGCAGTAAACACAAGGTGGACCACAAACCTTGTTAACCAGCAGATAATAGGATGTCAAACTATTAACATAATGTATATAATATATAATTCTAATATTTCAATTAATCCAATCATATCCTTCAGGGTAACTGAAGCAACTAAGGCCAAAAAAAAAAAAAAAAAAAAGCAAAAGATGCAGGAAGCAATTATAGTTGGTTAGGAATTGTGCCAAAAATGTTTGTCTCCTTTCGTTGTATTTTTATATGAAAGGACAGTAGTTCAACAACCCCTTGCACTCTTTCTCTCATTTGTTCACTTGATTAATACTCCCAAATTAGAGAATGAATAACTCACCTGACTGGAGAGTTTGAGAGCAAGAAATCTTTGGGTGTGGCTTATTGCTCCTTGTTCCGTCCCTGAACTTTACCTGCCAGCCAAGAGCACACTAACTATTTCCTTTTCAGTCTATGACAAGACAGGGCTTTATCTTTTGGTAGAGAGGCCCATTATACTCCAACAATTTCTATAACTAGACCGACAAATCAAGTTTTGGCATTTGGCATTAACAGTCTCATTTTCTTCTCAAATCTAAGACACATTTTCCTAACACAGTATTACCAGCAATTCAAGTTACAGTTTTCTTATTTTGATGTACTCCTTTATCTTTTTAATAGGATCAGTATCTATGTGGGACAAAGCAATGATTTTAATTAGGACCCTCCATCTACTGTAATCGTCACTATTCTTTTCAACCTTTACAATAAATTATTAGAGCCACAAATGAAGACTGTCTATTATTAGGCTTTTCAACAATACATCAAGAAATGAGTTATTGATTGAGATAAGCCTGTGGACACATTCCCTTGAAAGATGAAGGAGTTAAAGTGCTGATATTTCTTCCAAGTTGTAAAGAATTTCTATTCCACATATGTCCTATAGTGAAAAACTAAGTAGCCAGCTGGTAGAAATCCCAAAACAGGGCACAAAGACCTTTTAAAATTTTGCTTATTTCCAATGGTAGGAAAGCAGGAAATTCTATAACTAGCCTCCATACTCATCATTTCACTTAAGAGGACATAGTAGAGTCCTTGCAAAAGGTAGAGTATCACCCAAAGGCAGATTATGCAAATTATTTGGTAAAAGCTAATACAAATATTGAACTTTAGAGGATTCTGCTTCAAAAACTTCAAATAATTAATGAATAGGATTAAGATCAGCCCCAACAGTTTCAATATTGGGTTTTGAATCCCTGCATTCAGCATTCAGATTAGGAAAAAATGAGCCAAGTTGACACAGCCAACAAAGCAGACATTCACAAATATTTTATAGACAAATTGAAGACCAGCCATTAAGTACTTCTTTTACTGAAAACTTCAAAAATCTCAATCATGAGGAAAATAATACTTAGTACTTGTTTGTTAAAGATGCCTTTCTGTTGGAGATGCATCCCACAAGAACACATGGTATAGATGTTCAAGCATTAGCTTCGGAAACAAGCTAGAGCAGCACTCACTACATTCCATCAGTCATCCAAGAGTAATGAACTAGACTGAGAGCAATATTAGACTGCTATTCTTTGGAATCACAGTTATTTAAAGTGAATTCCACAGTAGTGGTACTGAGTGTTTAGCTGCATCTTTATATACTGGTAAAATTGAACAACATGATTTGAAGAAATTAAGTGCTGGAAGAAAATACTCAGTGACTCAATCAGAATTTGGTTTATACAAGAGAAATCTTCCAAAAGTTGAAATAGTAGGATGACTTCCCATAACAAAACAGAGAGCTCCCATAAAAATACAGGGCCAGTGAGTGGTGGTTGTCTACACAACTCTTTCATTATCAAAAAAGAATGGAGGGACAAGAAAAAAAAAAGAATAGAAGGAAAAGATGGAAACAAAGCTTTTGTAAATAAGGGGGAAGAGGAGGTTGAAAGGAGGGGAGGAGAATGGGAAAAAAAGAAGCAGCACGATGTATCATGTACAGGTACAAGTTCTCTATGATGAATGTTATCATTATATATCTAAAACATACCACTAATTTTTTTTAAAAGAGATATAGGATGTAGATAATGAAACACAAACACACTAGATCACTTACATTAAATTACCATAGGGATTATCCATAAATATCTCTTAAAATAAATATATGTAGAGTTTGTTTCTCTTATTTCTTTGAGTTATCTGAACAAATGTCACATCATGAGGGAGCCCTTTACTGACCATCCTACCTAAAATATATCCCCATTTAAACTCAAACCACTAATTCCATTTTCCATATTTTGTAAGCTAAACCAGTTTTAATTGTCTTCAAGTTATTTCTCACTACATAGCATACTGTATTCCTTTGTTTTATGTTTGTTTTCTGTCTGTCATCATAAGAGTGTGCTCTTAAACTTGGTTTGATTCAGTGCTTTGTCTTCAGCACACAGAACAATCCTGCTGCATAGGACATATCACCAGGGGAAAGACACTCATGATGAGAATCTAGGAAAATGGCAAATTAATGCTTCAATGCCAATCTCTCACCTTTCCCCTGGTGATACATGTAAATGACATTGTATACAAATTTCTCTGACCCCTTGATTTTATTGCCCTCTCCCAAAACAAATTTACCTGGAATTTACCAGTTCTGGGGACGTTAGACTCTCCAGACAGCACTCATTCCCCATTATAAAATATTGATTGAGTGACATTCCCATCTCTCAGGAAGCAATATCTCTCTAACTACCCACCAAAAAGTTACCCTTGAACATGCCACTCTCCTTTCCTATTGAAAGCTCTTGCAAAGTCTCACATTTGACTGGTGTACCAGTAGTCTGCACCTCATTGTGTTGATTCAGGGATATCAGATAGTCAGTGTAGTGCTCCATACCTAGAAATAACAAGCAGAGACTACTAATGCTTTCTTAGACTACAGGAACCTGACTGACAAAATCTAACACATACCTGTGCATTTGTAAGAGTAGCTTTGGTAGGCAATCAGCCAAATGCTGAGGCTAGTAGTTGTATTGTTAAATAATTTTCTTTTAGAATGGTCTATTGAATAGGCTGCCCCTTAATTAACTAAAATTCTCCTACTGAAATATTACTTGTAGGGCCTGACCGAGATGATATATCTTGTAAATTAATTGTGTATATTTGCATTGAAAACATTTCCTTTGCTTTTTTTAATTTTTATTTTTACCAAGAACATGTATTGGTACATTGTATACATAATGATCACAATCAACATGGTTACTTTGTACCTGTACATGATACATCTCAATTTTCCCCCCTTCCCCACCCCTCCCTTCCATTCAGTCACCCCTCTCTATTTGCAACAAGTTTATTTACACTTTTCCATTTTTCCCCTTTCATCTTACTTTTCTTTCAACTTTCCTTCTTTATTCCCCTTTTCCCTATCTAGTTCTCCTCTCTTTTGAATACTATCTTTCTTTTTTTTACATAATGTCTATTATACCCCTTTGTCCTTATTTACACTTATGGTTTCTCATATCAGAGAAACAATTCGATGTGTACTGATAAGTGTCTGATTTATTTCACTTAATAGTACGTTCTCAAGGAACATCCATTTACATACAAGTGACTCTAGTTTATCCTTCTTTATGGCTGTGTATAGTCAAGTTTTATTTTGCATGTCCTCAAATCACAAGTGAAAAAAACCCTTTCACTTGGCTTTTATCCCCCACGAGATTTACTACCAAGTTCATTAATTTACAGGAGAGAATTCCTTTCCTCTGGTTTGAATCTTCTCTGTCATGATAGAGATGATAAATTTTATTATTCCTGTCAAAGTACTTGAAGTCTTGTTGGATACCTGGTCCAATAGGATGTGATCACTTAACTTTTAATTAAAATAAAATTTCATTAAAGATTTTGTGATTGCTTCTGTTTATTCTACTTATGCCATAGTGAAGACAGTCCCTCTTTTGCAGGAACAAAATTAGCCATAATGCTCATTTGTCCTTTCCTCATTTTCCTGGATTAACTGTGGATACAAGGGCTCTAACTTCAGAAATCATCATGCAGATGTATGCCATGAAAGCCACAGAGAGAGGATGGCAAAGAAGGCTTGATCTCGATGGTACCCCAAAGCACCTGCTCCACACTGACTATTCCAGGCCTTCTTTTTAAATGGGTAAAATAAATACCTGTAAGTCGAGCTATTGTTGGCAGTATTTTATTCAGGTTTTTCTTTTCATGCTTTTGGAAACACATATTCCCTGGCCAATAACTTTTTCTATGTATCTTGTGGTCTGCAAAAATAGTAATTAGCAAAAATTACTACTTTATGGCCGTAGGAATAATGGATAATGGAATAATGTTGAAAAAATCACAATAAGAAAGAGATTTTATTCAATCTCAACTCTTTAATACCCAATATAATGGGTACACAGTAAGCAATAAAAGTGCTTATAGACTAATGCTGTTTTTTTGTTACTTTCAACAACTATTTTGTGATACCATCATAGTTACAGATACATGAGGATTTATAGGTCTAGTAGTAAATTTGAATTTAATGCATAATAACACTTACAGTAATTAACATCAGCTGACTTCTTCGTACAATCTAGGCACTATGCCAAATTATTGGGGCATATAAAAAATTCTCACAGGAATTCTATAACCTAAGAACAGTATTACTATTAGAGAGTTTCAGATATATTTAAATAACTTAGCCTTGGTGACATGGCCAGGTGTTATGAGAATCAGTATTCAAGGGCTATATTCTTAATTAGTATGCATTACTAAAATATTCTTAATCTGCTTTCCTTAAGGAAGCATATCCTTTGATCCTGAAAACCCATTTTTGGCAAAACAGCAATTACACAGAACATGTTATTTTGTGTTAATAGTTACTTATTATTAACCCATTACCACTTCCTGGATAATTTGTTATTAAATTATTTTTAGTTGACACATCAGGTGGAGTTTTCATGTGCACATACTGGAATAGGTTTGCTAAATAAAACAATTCACATGGAGATTTTCATATTAGCTCCAGGTTGCTATTGGGAACCTAGGTTATTTGTAGTATTTTTATTTTGAAATCCTGGAGTCTTTAAAATGTGATTCCACAGCCTGCATAGTAGGATATTCATGAGAACAAGGATGCAGGAAGCTATTCAGCAGATACTTAAATGGCAAAAAATATAGTGCAAGTTTCACACACCCTGCAGACTACAGGTTTATATGATAATAAATAACAGTTATCACCAGGACAAAGGAAAAAGTGCCATGAAATTCAATAGCTCAGTGAGAAATCGGCTAATATAGGTGGTCAAGATTGGCCCATTTCATTGTCAAAGGGAGGCTATTTATTTTCTTCTGGGTGGCTAAATTACAGAGTCATTTACTGCTGAAAGTTTTTCAGTAGGCAGATGTGAATCTAAAGTTCTAGGTTTACAGTTCAAACTTTGTGAAAGGAAAGAATTTCCTTTACTGATGGCACAATTGACAATGTAAAATCTTTGAGTAACTCTGGAAGTAAGTGACTTTAAACATTCCAGTTGGCATCTCCTTATTGCAAAGACCAAAAATTCTGACTAGAATAAACAGTTTAAAAGTTCTTTAATATTTCCTCTCTGATAGTCTCTTGCCTATGAGATGTCAATGATTAAGAGGTACACATGTTAAAGAGATGGAGATAGATATTCTTCATGTATCAGAATCCCAGGAAACAGAGGAAATCCTAGTGGCTCCCCAGTACTTATGAATCCTTAACAAATTTCTTTACTTGTTCTTAACTAACAAAGAAGATTTGAAGCATTAAAAAAAATACACGCTGTATTCATTATTTCTAGAAAGTTCTAAAATTCAGGATTTTATGAATAGAAGAAAAATATTCCAATAACAACTCTTTCTCTGAGGAAATTTTATACTTATTTTCTTGTCAATAGATGCTTCTTGCCATTCAAATTCAAGTATATTTCGCATATAACATCTGTATTTTATCATTTCTTTCTGAGTATAGGAAATTACTATTTAGGTTACCATTGACTCTTTACCATGTAACCTTTAAACTAAGACATGGATGTAATTTCCTTATTAATTAAAAGTATTAGCTCCATAAATCTTAGTTCATGACCAAATCCAAAGCTTCCAGGCATAATCTCGATGAAGAATATATTACACAGCTGAAAGAATTCAAATTCTAATTTATATTGCCTTGAATAGCAATTAAAGTGTCATAAAGGACAACGAGTCTACCAAAGCAATCTGCAGGGGGAATGACTTGCACACAAGGTTAGAAGACAACTGCAGATGATGAGAACCATGTACCCTGTCTCTAGAAATCCGAGGTTGAAATTGGGAAATGTTATCAGAAAATGTTAGCAACCATGACAAAATTCAGATGATTGAAAGTGTGATTATTCCATCGCTGTACTATACAGACCTATGGGGACAGCTGAGATCAACTGTACACATCAATACCACACGAATGCAGTCAATCAGGATTTCAACAATGTGGACAACCTAGATACAAAGTTTAGTAAAATTAATTGGATAGAATAGTTTTAAATATTTGGTTAAGAATATTTGGTTGCATGTGAACAAATCCCAAATGACTATTTTAATGTAAAAACTCCCTAATATCCATATGTTATATATTGTTAGTTTTTTATTTAGAAATAATTATAGATTTATATGCAGTTGCAGAAACAGTACTGAGAGATCCCATGTGCATTTCACTCAGTTTCTCCAAAGGTTGCTTCACACATAAGTAAAGAATCACATTGAGAGCATGAAATTGACATTACTACACTATGTATGCATATTTCTATATTATTTTATCATATGTGTAAACTCTTATAACTCCACTTCAATTAGCATACTCATTTGTATAAGTTTTTTTGTATATAAAGTGTATTACGCTTTCAGATAGAAATTTCCAGATAACTCCTACATATCAATAAAATGAGTATTGGAAATTTTTAGCATCCAGGAAATTATTATCTAGGAAATCTTCACATATATGGGCCAAAGTGCAATTCTAGCAAAACTGACAAAGTATGTTTTAATAAACTCATTTCTCTGCACAGATCAGACAACTCCATCATTCAATAATCAATTCTCCCCAACATAAGAACGAGAAAAATACTTAGATTAGTTAATCAAAGATGAATTGATGATAACTATACTATTGCAAAACTCTATTTACCAATGAAAGTCCTATATGCACATACAAACTTATCTCCTTTCTCAGGCAAAACACAATATTTTAAACGCATCCTTAAGTCAGCAATGAGATCACCATCATGAATAAATATAAGTAAATATACACACATTAATAAATATACACAAATAAACCAAGAAATAAATCAGCCAAATTATTCTAAGCCAAATCAGCTGCAGAGTTTATTTTTCCCACCAAGTAAGTATAACCCAAATTTTTACATACTTATTGCACTTTTGAGTCAGCTCACAGCAAACGAGAACAATTAAACACTTGCACACACACACACACACACACACACACACACACAAGTCTTACCTTGGCCATTTGTGCCTGCACACCATTTGCCTTGAGAGATGCTACTGCTTTCTGTGCGGCTGCCGGACTGTCAAAATCTACAAAACCATAACCTGTGAAAATACAAAACCCCTCGTTAGTGCTCACAGGCAGCTCATCACAATCATACTGATGAATGCAAGTTTATAGTCAGACATGCATTCATTTCTTTAGAACATAACCTGATTGAAGAAAAAGTCTCTCAAATCAGTAGTCTTTCATCTTTTGGAAGAAACCATGAAATACCTCTAGATATAAATATAACTCATTTTCTAGAGTGTGCTTTGGACAGGAGGTGTAAAATCTATCTCTAATATTAATTTTCAAAACCTAAAAAAACCTGCTAATAAGAGCCATGATAAAAATTTCCATATGGTTATGAACAGCAGCTATAGAAGTACCTGCCACACAGTGGGCACTCATAAATATAGGTTGACTCCACGTTGTGGGTGAGTTAGGGTGTGAATCAAAATCTATTTGATTACTAGGCCCATGTATTCTTTCCCCTATACTAGGGATTAAACCCAGGGCCTTACCACTGAGTTAAATCCTCAGTCCCTTAAAAAAAAATTTTTTTTAAATTTTGAGACAGGGTCTTGCTAAATCACTATGTTGTCCAAGTTTGGCTTGAACTTGCAATCCTCCCTCCTCGGCCTCCCACAGTACTGGGATCAAAAGCATGCACTATCATGCTTGAATGGCCCGTGCTTCTTTATTGTTGGACCTTAGTTCTTTCCATGATAACATTTTAATAAACTATTGCAACTCTTCAATGATCTGTGAAAAAAGTATGACTAAATACATAGATATTCAAGCCTTTAAAAGTAAAAATACACTCCTCTTGCTCATGCATTGCTAGAATACCTTCTGAGGGGGCATAGGAGTTGCTCTTCTTCCTCTGTTTGTGTGCTTGTGTGAGTGTGTATATATGATGAGGCCAAAGATAGTAAGAGAGCAGCAATGAGAAGGAAAGTCTGCATGGCTGTCAGCTAGTTGATATTCAGCAAGGGCTTAGCCTGACTGTGATGTCAGCTGCCAAGAATATTTAAAAATGTAAACCCTCAAGAATGAATATGAGGGCAGCTTTGCCCAGTTCTCCTAAAAAGCCTGCCATGTGTATCCTACACATTTTCCTGTCTGTTAGGCAGGGTTTGGCTCTGTACTTTTATGCTTGTCTCATTTAGAAATTTCGAGGTGTCCTGCAGAAGCAGACCTACTAACCATGCACTGGGACCCCCCCATGCCAATAAACAAAGAAGACTGCAAAGAAATTCAATTAGCAAGTTGTTTCTTTTAATTAACTTTTTAATTTTCTCCTCTTGAATCCTGTCTTCTTTTTCTCCCTCCCAGCATGTTATCCTAAAATGAACTTGTTACACAGCAGTGTACCATGAAATACTCTTGAAAAGCTGGGCAGAGAAGCTGTGAAGTTTGTATTTCTAATCCTAAAGGAAGACTGCTCTGTAAGTACTGCTAATTCTTCTCTTTCTACGAAATTCAAACTATATGAGTAGTAGGAATTTTACCACCCACTAAGATGAAAAAAAAGAAAAAGAGAGAGAGAGAAAGAAAAAGTAGCAAAAGTCAAGAAGTAAGTAGTAAGGGAGGAAAGGAGAGAAGTTAAAATTTAGACATTGTTTCCCATGTACCAGTGGCTGTGCTGGTGTTTGACCTGGTGACAGTAGTGAAGCCATAGGAGCATTATGAAATATTGGCCTCATGACTATGATATATATGAAGACTCTGAGGTACTAGGGAGTTGTTATGGGCCAAAGATCACAATCCACTTAATTGGCAGATCCACTATTTGAAACCAAGCCTGCACAGGGCCTTTCAAATACACCATACTATGAACGGTTTTATAATCCCACTTTGTAAACTATTTTAGTATCCTCCACCAGGGAGAAGATCTAGTTATTGAAAATTCCTTGGATTTAAAAATAGGACCTGAACTAAAATAATTCCAAAGAAGGATTCTATCTAGTTCATTCAGTCCGTATATTTATTAAGGGGGTGGCTAAGTTTACACTAGAACTTTTCAAATGATGTTTGGATGGGAAGCACCTTCTACCTCATACTTTGGTCAATCTTCCTCATTCATTTATAGGTTCATCCAATAATGAAATCTTCTTCATCCAATAACAACTGTGCCTAGCACAGTTTATTAAGTGTTAAAAATACTTTCAGTTCCCACTGCTATGCAACTTTTAGTTGTGTTGGGAGAAGTTGCAACTAATCATGCAAATGGGAATTTTAAAAAATCACATATTTTTCTACTTTTCTATTGGAAATTTGTACTTCAGCATTAGAGTAGCTGGCTGAGCATCTCAGTAGCTGTGCCTGAGGGATACAGGAAGCAATCTTTGTGTTTACCAACTTGGTAAAACAAAAATGTGTTTATTATGACACCTCTCAAGCTGAGCTGAAAGCATTCGTAAGTTTCTTGTTCTTTTAGCATGGCTTTATCTTGCTAAAATTGCAGGAATGTAAAAGATTTATGAGCGTGGGCTACAGGTCTATAGAATAACACTGACACTAAGGAGATTCAAAATTGCCTGCAGTCTGATGACTAAAGCACCCACCAAGAAGTAAAAAGAACTGATAATCTGGCTGCTATCCACTCATTGTCTGAACAATTTGTGGGTGATTGTCAAGAATTTCACACACCATCTGAATACATGACGAATGATGAACACCAAGCACCATTTCATACCCACTGTAGGTTTAGGCAGTATATGCCAAAAACCAAAACCAAAACAAAACAAAACAAAAACAAAAACACCCTTCAAATTATGGCAGAAAAATGTATGCCCTTGTAGACATGAAGATGTTATCCCTTCAGTTTAGAAGTTTATTCTGGAACTCAGCATCCAGGCCCTTTATTTGTGTAATAATAAAATGCATGATGTTGTGAAAAGTCTTGTTGCGCCCATCCCCCAAGCTAATCAGAATGTGATGTTTAAAAATTGGTTTACCAGTTTCCAATTGATGTTACATTTGCTAACAGAGCACAAGTTGACCAGCATAGGAACTGTACACAAGAACAAAACTGAAATCCAAAATGAAATATTTGCAGTTTCAAAATGGAGAATGGTATAGTACAATCTTTGGATTTCGGAAAGATATAACATTGGCCTCGTATATGGCAAAGAAAAACAAACTGGTACTGCTGATGTCAACATGTCAACTTTCCACCATGATGGAACTATTGACAGGGAAACCTTCACAAAACTGAAGCCTAAGATGGTGACTTTCTACCACAAAACCAAAGGTGGAATAGATGTTGTTGATGAATTATGCAGTCACTATGATGTTACTTGAAACACAAAAGCATCTGCCAATGGTTGTGTTTAACTTGAACCTAAACATTTGTGTGATAGTTTGATAGTTTACAAAGAAAATAACAAGTGCACCAAAAAATTGTGGAGCATACTGGTGAGGTGCAGGTGAAGTGGACGATTCAGCATCACAAAGACCCACTATGACAACAAGAAGAACAAAAGGTGTGAACTGTGCCTTACAAAAAAGGACAGGAAAACAAAACTCATGTGCTACCAGTGTAAACAAGATGTGAGCATGGAACATGCAGTTTTCATGTGTGAAGACTGCCTTGGGGGTGACAGTCAAAGCAAAGATTATTTTTGTGGTAGTCTTTTGTTTGTATTTTCATTGTTTTTCACATAGGAAATTCATTTCTGATGTTGTCTTTTAGGTTTTGTAAGCAAGTACACAGCTGATGTGAAAGTGTAGATGTTTATGCTAAATGTGCAATACATATAAAAATTTAGTACTTTGTTTTACTGATATTTTATGTTCCTATTCGCTACACTTTGTATAATATAATAAGAACCTTCTGACAAAACAGTGAGACCAGTGATATGTCAAATATCTCCTACAAAAAGGCCAGGAAAGCAAAACACATGTGCCTTCAGTGCAAGTGATACATGTGTATGGAATGTGCTGTTGTCATGTGTGAAAGCAGCCTTAGGTGTGATAATTGAGGTAAATATTATTTTTGTTGAAGAGTTCTATTGATATTTTCATTGGAATTTATTCAACAGGAATTTTTCAACAGGAATTTATTTCTGTTGTTATTTTTTAGACTTTGTACACCAAAAAAATTTGGTGTTGAAAATTTTGGGCTATCATGGTAGCCCACACCATATCTCTCAGATGTGGCATGGGTTTTTATTTTGTTTTTCTTTTTTGTCTTTTTTCTTTTTTTACTTTTTCCTTGTTTTCCCTAAACTTGCTCTGCACAGTCAGTTTCTCCTAATCTCCATTTTGCCTTTTAAATAAACTTTGTCAGGGCTTTAAAAAAAAAAAAAAAGAAAAATTTGCTGCTTTGTTATAAATAATAAATATAAAAAATTCAATACTTTATTTTCTGATATTTTTCCCATTAAGTACTCATTGTTTAATATAATAAAACACATACAATTAAAATGAATAATTCATCAACTGAAATATTATAAATAATAAATGAGGGTATTATATACCCATAATCATGTGCCAATGAGGGTTACACCCCAAGGTGGCATGTGTCCTTGGAAAGAAATGGAAAGCATATAATATAAAATGTAACTATTAATAACTGACAGTTTTAAGAAAGCAGTGGCATGAAATAATCTGCCTTTTTAAAATAACACTTTAGCTGAAGACTGGATTGTTGAGGGCAGCAAGAGTGGAATGAGGGAAATGACTTAGAGGCTGTTGCAGTAATTCAGAGGAACGGCACCTGGCAGTAAAGTTGATTGTGTAAAACAGATGATTGGAGTTATATTTTGGAGGAGGAGTTAAGAGGACTTGGTGATAGATTGATTGGGTTGAGCGTAAAGGAAGTGAAGATAACAAATGGTTATCTACTGGTTTTTTGCTATAAGCCACCAGCTGAGTGGAAATGTGATTTACTCAAACAGGGAGAAAAGAGGAGGATCCAGTAGGAAAATTAAAATATTGGTTTGTGACTTGTGGAGTCAGAAAAGTTTGAGAGACATTTAAGTAGAAAGGTCAAGCAGCAGTTAAATATATTAGGCTGCTGCTCAGAAAAGGGGATGAAATTTAAACTGTAAATTAAAAGAGAAACAACAGAAAATGCTATTTACACAAATAGACAAAATTTGTAGTGTATTATTAAAAAAAAAGGCCCAGATTTGGAATTTGAGCAACTTTAGTATTTAGCTGTCAGATGAAAAAGTGAATTAGCGAATGGAGGGGCAAGAGAAAGAAAAAATGGAAGGAAAAAATGGAACCAAAGGTTTTGTAAATAAGGAGGGGGGGTGAAGGGAGGGGAGGGGAATGGGGAAAAAGAAGGAACAAGAGATATCATGTACAGGTACAAATCCCTTATGATGAATGTTATCACTATGTACATCTAAAATGTACCATTAAAATAAAATAAAATTTAGGGGCTGGAGATTTAGCTCAGTGATTAGAGTGCTTGCCTTGCAAGCACAAGGCCCTGAGTTCAATCCCCGGCACCACAAAAAAAAAAAAATAAATAAATAAAATAAATAAATAAATAAAATAAAATAAAATAAAATAAAATGAAATAAAATTTAAAAAAGTGGATTAGCAAAGAAGGCTGAAGAAGAATCCTATAAAGAGAGAGTGAAAAAAAGGTGAGTAGGCCTTCTCAAAGAAAAGGTGAGAAAGAGCTCCAAGTAGGAAGAAAAGCTCGGTGTCAGACGGAACTGTGAGTGTGGGCACAAAAGAGCTGGAGAGGGCCCATCGTGCTGGAGGACATGATTATCAGGACTTTCTTTGTGAAAGCACTGGGGATGGAAGCCCACCTGAAAGGTTGAAGAGGAAGAGGAAGATGAGGCGATAGAGGGGCTTCCAATCCTTTTCCAGCTATCTTGACTGGGAAGAATTAAGGACGGATTTAGCTAGCAGGGGATAAGAAATCTATTGGGGTTTTTGGATTTGTCTACTTTAAGATGTGTGTGTGTGTGCGTGTGTGTGTGTATCTTTGTCTATTCCCCACCTCAGTGGAGCTGGGGTAGAGCACTACTGAGAACCAAGAACTCATTCAAGTCATTCAGCAAATATTTATTGACTACCTACTGGAGGACAGATAATGTTCTTTGGATTTTTGAATGTTGGTAGGAAAGATAAAGCAGATAATAAAAGATTAAGGCTGCAGACTGGCATAAAATACTGTTCTCTAGAAGGCAGAGAGGTCAGAGGATATAGGACATATATAATAATGCTGCTCCTTCGCATATGGTAATTGGAAAACAAAACAAAACAGAACAACAACAAAAAAAAAACACAAAAACACAAAACAAGAGTGTCCTTGGTTACTGGGTGTTATTTCTCTGTATTCCCTAGTTATGAGGACTGTACTTGTAGCCTGTGCTTAATATTTGTCAAAACAAATTGAACGCATGTTTTAAAGCTGTTAACTTACCTAATGGACCACCATGGTGATTAACTGACAAAAATATCTATAAATACTTTTGGACTCCAAGGGACGTTGTAAACATTCCTTTGTCTGCACTCGGGTCCAGCCGCCCTTCCCACCAAAGCAGTCCCATTCTGCACACCTCCCACACTATACTTCAGCAGAGCTTCTCTTGGGCGTCCTCCCTTTCTTTCTACCCCCACATATTACACAGGATATTACAAAACCAAGAAGCTGATCTCCAGGGACGGATTTCTATCCAAAGAAGAGATTTCTGGGAGGGCTCAGGACACCCTGAGCTTTCTCTGAATCAGGGAGCCGACGGTTGAACTTGAGAAAAGAGTACTTCTGAAGCTTCATAACGTCGGCAAGGAGAGAACAGCCCCTTCCCACAAAACATCTGCACTGTTGGCACCCAGCCAAAAGAGGAGCAAGGACTCCATGAACAAAACTGTAAATAAAGGACAAGCTACCACATCTGAAGTCTTTCACCAAGTTATATGACTTTCATATATATTTTCGCTCGTTAAAATGAAAGTTCAGAGGTAAACATGTCTCAAGCAACCTGGAAATACACACCTATTCTGGAAATAAACGTTACAGTCCTGAGTTTTGCATGACAGCACATACTACATCACCATCAGAAGAAAACAAAATGAAATACGAGACTGCCTCTAAAGAATAATGATGCGTTTACAGAGGAAGAAAGCAGCTTCAATTTGGTTTCAATTTGCTTTCCTTAATGACAAATAATCAAGTCTGAGAACGAGAACCTCTGTACCTACATCTGGTGAGGCAAGGGGAGGGAGATTAGTTCAGCCCCAACCAACAATGCCTCGTAGTAACCTCTAAAATCCCACAGAACCCTAGCGAATTCGAACCATCAGACACTTGGACCCAAGTGGCTGTGAGCCCACTCGTCCCACTCCCTCAATTATGTAATTAGGCTCGCTTGGCAGCAGGTTCAAATGAATTAAAACTGAATGTCACTGTTTTCTTCACCCAACCCGTCCTTGTTTTTCTTCCTTGTCAGGGAGACGAGGCCAGCAGTCCTGCAATTAGTAGGAAGTAGAGCAGTGAGAAAGAACCAGCTCTGTGATAATTAGGGCATTCTCCAAATGCAGTCATTCCATTGACAGATCCAATCAATGTTTTCCTGAAATGCTTTAAACCTCGTGCGCTAGTTTAACATATTACTATTTTTATTGTACTACCAATCATGTGAATTTATAGAAAAACACACACGCAGACACACACACAAACGCATAACACCTGAATTTTACAAGCAGTAGTATTGCCAGACAGTTCACGTTCTGTTTCCACGAATGCAATCACAGGTAACATACTCCCTGAGATCTCTGCCATTCGACTGAACCACTATGTGACAATCCTTTGGAATTTCATTAAAGGTCTTCTCTTCATTTCAATAGCTTATTTTATGCATCCATGTTGCTGCTGGCTCTTTAAATCCTCTTTAAACTGCTTATTTATTTACCGACATTGGGATTGGGGTGTGTGTGTGTGCATGCGCACGTGTGTGTGTGTGTGTGTGTGTGTGTGTGTGTGTGTGTTTTTCATGTACCTGTGAAATGCAAGGAAAGATAAAACCGGAACTCCGGCTTCCAATTTGCAGTGGCACCTATAGCCAGCCAAGGGAGACTTATTCTCAAAGTGTAACTGCACACTAAATTTCATGACATTTGTATTGTTCTCCCTCTTCAGATGACTGCCATAAAAGCCTACTTGAAGCACAGATGGTGTGGTGTAACACCCAACTTCTTTCCAAAGCAATCCAGCTGTGAATCAAATGTGATTTCTAAACAAAGTAAGTGAACACTTTGGCTAAGAATTATCCATTCATCTGAAATTCCACTCAGAGCTCACAGTAGAAGAAGTTTAAGAGTCACCTTTCTATAAATTCATCATCTTTCTATTTCGGCACCACAGCACCCTGTGTCCAGTCGCGCTCAGGGTGGGCAGACAGCGTTGTAGTGACGCAGCGGGGAGTCGCCGGAGAGGTGTGCAGGCAGGCTGCCAGTCTGGTGGCATCAGGCCCCTCCTTGACTCTCTATTTCTGCTGGATTTCTCTTGCATCTTTAAAAGACTAATTATCTACTTTATGTGAGGAAAGAAGGTAGTCAAAGAACAACATCCATAATTTCCTTGATATTTTTCACTTATGAAATTAAAAAGAAAACATAGTTATTTCTTCAATATCTTCTTTTGTATTCATTTCCTGTGACAATTAAAGCTAAGCCAGGATACAACAGAGGAACCAATAGAGTAGCCAAATGTCCTACCTTATATTTATGAAAAATAAAAGCAAAGCAAAATCCTACGAGAAAGTAGAAGCCAGAAACAACACTGCTTCCTTTGAGAAAAAAGGCCTCTAAACCGATATGAACTGAAATGCTTTGAAACATCTTCAGAAAAGGCTATGATGATTTTATAAAGGAAAAGTACATGTACTATCTCAACCTCAAACACCTAACAAATACAGGCAAATCAGATGGATAATAATGTCCACTGTTTAGTAAGTTGCTTCAATATACTGCCTGAATCCTCCAGCCTAATTGTCTAAACATTCTGATATTCTAATGCCAAAAACACTGAAACAAGATATCAGCTATTGCAATAGGGTTTTTCTGCTATCGGAGATACATTTGAACCATGATGTGACTTTTCTTGTATTGTGACATTTATATACATCTACTATGTCCAAGGAAAGCAAAGGTAGCGCTAATATGGCTCTTCTTGTCAAAGAACACATGGTTTAGGAGAACTGACAAAGTTAAGTACAGTGGAGATGCCTCTTACATATAGTGGTTAACTTACAAAGTTGTTTGCAAAATGGCATACAAAATCAAAGGTATACACAAAATGACATATATAAACATATATGCAAATGGCAAACAAATCATTCATGTTTTTGAACTAATTTCATATAGTACAGTATACACTTTTTTTGTGCGTGTAGAGTTTTATTCAACTGAGCTGAATAATTGAGCTAGGTTTCCTTGCATAAGTAAGTTAAAATTATTTCGATTCTAAATTTTGTACATGTTTCCAGCTTTCTGTCTCCAAGTTTATGTGAACAGTTGAAATCAATTAAATTAACCAGAAAGTATAGAGTGGACTCTCTACCAGATGAAAGGTGGAAAGTGCTAGTATTCTAAGAAGCCACTGTTTTTCCCAGGTGGGGGCAAACTCAATATATTTTTCATACAAATGGCAGCAGTAAGGACTGGGGGAAAGAAATAGGTCCTAAATGGCATTTCCTGACAGAAAAAAACAATTACAAAGAGACACATTTAGAGAACAAAGTACTTAGTAGTATGCCACTTGTAAATAGGATACTTTCTCCTTCCATTTACATTGCACAAAAAGACTTATTAAACTAAAGGCAAATTCAAGTCCCAAAACTTGCTTCCTTTCTCACCCTTTTCAATTGATTTTTACATGAAAGAAACTGGTGCTTTATACTGAATAAAGTCAAAATTAGGATTTGGATCATTGTTAATGGGCTTAATGTGATCACTATGCTTTATTGAGATTAAAGAAACTCACTGATTTGCCAAAGCTTCTTGTGGATCAACCATTATTTTATTAAATATTGTAGAGGTTACAGGAGCAGTCTGCTTGGCTGAAAAATCACAAGATTAACCTCTGTGAAGCATAAGGCAAAGCTTTCCTTTGCTATCAGGCAGTGTTCAACAAAATAAATAAAATATATGCCTGTGGGAACTGTAGGTCCTATTGTGTCTTCCATCAAAAGAGCAGGAAATCCAAGTGTTCAATGATGACTCCAGGAGCAAGCCCTGGGTATTGATAAAGCAACTCCACTGAGTTTGTAACTAGGATGGACGCAAGCTACAACCGAACACTTCAGTTCTAACTGTATGATCCCCGGCCCACAGTAGGGCAAGCAGACCTAAGCAAGACTTAATTCTTGGCTGCTCCATCATTCCCTCCCTCTCCGTGCTCCAGCCTTGCAGATGGATAGAGCTATAGACAATTCTTCCAACCAAGGACTGGGGATAACAGCCTCAGGGTACAAGCATCAAAGCAGCCTTCCTCGCTTCCCAGGTACTTTCATTCATCTTCACACTCACTGACCCCAACAACTGGCATGAGAAGCACCTCTTTATTCCCCCCGTAAGAGAAACATCCCCCTTCTCGTCCTCCCATCATTTTGAGAGTATGGACATTTGTAATAAAACTCAAAAATCACTCAGCAGGGTTTATTAAATAGCTTGGCAAAGTACAGAAGAGCAAGTGAATCCTACATACAGGGTAATCCTCTCAAAGAGCAGGCGCTAAAACATGTCAGCCTCTATTTTTCTTACACCCCACATTCTAGAAATTCACTCTGACTTGTCACTTTTCTTAGTTTCCCTACAAGCTCCCTTTGCTTTTGAACACATTATTCCTGGAGACAGGCTCCTTCCATGATTTCCTGCCTCCAAATCTTTGACAAAACTCACTTTTAAACCCTTTGGAAGATTCTATTTAACTATGCTTGTGCATTTATGGCCATATTTTATTGAATACACCCTTTGGTCACATGTCTATAGCCCTTATTTTAAGTATTTTTAATAAATATCTACAAGTACTGTCCTATCACTATGAGGCATAGTGACTTTTACATCTTTTTGGATCCAACAATTACTTTTCTCCAACTCACCTAACATACACAGTACAATTCTAAATATTTATTAAAATATAAGTGCACTTGGTTTTAAAACATCAATCCAAAGAAAATAGTACTGAATGAAACATAAATTTACTTCCTCCAAGACCTTGGTGCATTATTCTACCTTCCTAACAACTGCCCTATGATTTCTTCTGATGGTGACCCTTGAAAAAGCAACTAGAACCAATTCTTAAATTCTCACTATTCTATGAATTAGAAACTCTCAGAGATTTATTTAGTAATAAAACATACTCCTGCTATCAAAAATCATAAAGTGAAAAAAATATTTTTATAAACTGCTTTCCAAGTATACAACTTTTCCATAAAAAGTAAATTAAAATTGTTTCTCCTAATTTTAAAAGGTATATAACACTGTTATAGAAATTTTAGCTCATACACAGAAAAATTAGCCAATGCCACAATCTAATAGGCAAATTTTTTTCTTTTATTTTTAAACCAAAATGCTATGAGATCGTGCACACAGTTTTGCCATCTGAGTCTTCTCTCAACTGTACATATTGCTGCCTTTCCTAGTCAATCAATATGGTTTTCCACAATCTTGTCAGTCTAATATTTTCAGTTTGCCAATTGCCTATTTCTTCAAAGATTTCCAAATTCTAGAGATGCCTTGGCCAAATGTGTCTTAAGTTGCAAAATTAATTTCATTCCAAGTTTGGAAGGATTTTTTAAATTAGTAAAATAGAAATAGACAACACACACCTTCAAAACCTCCCAAGCTTTAGAAAGAGATTTTTCCTAATTTTTAAAAATTATTAAAAAGGTTTCAGAAAAGGACTCTTAAGTGTTATAAAACAAAGATCTCAGAAGCTAGTTAAATTAAATTCAAACACCCACTTCCTGAAATACAGAGGATTGGAAGTTCATTTTCCATCTCACTGTAATTAAGTTGGATCTATCTCAAAGAAATTTTGGAAAAATACCAAGGCCTTATGAGAAAAAATTTAAGACCTGTGATTCAAAAAGGATACTAAGAGTTTGAAGAGTCATATTATCATGATTATGTAATTATTTATAAGTTGAAAGTGAACTTTTTTTTCATCACAGACACATTTTCCCCCATGGAAATTCCACTACCATTAGTAAATCAGTGTACTTGGCAATGGGACCAGTCCCTCTGCATCTCTTTTAGTAGCAGTGATTCACAAATTAGAGCTGAAATGCTCTCCCACCTAAGTAGCATCTTAGTTGTACAAAAACGGTATTTCAGGAACTTAGGACATGTTGGTTGAGATTCAGGTTAGGGAACTGTTCAGTTTAGGATGTGTATATAATTGTTCTAGCAAGAATAAGGATGCAGATAACTAGTAAAGACCAGACAGAGATCAGACAGGCTTCACTTGAGAGATTCTATAATTTGCTGCTGTAGTTTACTCTTTTGCTGCTGTAGATCTGCAAAGCTGAAGCTTGTTAGAAATGATGAATTTCAAGCACATTCCAGAACTACTGAATTTTAGGTTCTGTATTTTCACAAGACCCCCCAGATAACCCAGAAGCACATTAAAGATGGACACACCATGGACTACAAGCCGTTCATCAGGTCAGTAATGTCCATAAAACCGCAGGGTGAGCGGATATCTTTAAAATCGTCTCATCCAACATCTTCTCTAATCTTCAAACCTTACAGACTCTTTGCCAAACACCCCTCCAGGGTGTACCTAGATAGTTCTAATTTTGAAAGCATGAAGTCGTCTAAGGCAGACCATAGTAGACAAAGGTATTTGACAGAAAACTGTTTGGTGTGGTGGAGGGCAAAGAAGTTGCCCTCATACAGTCTGGGTTAAAAGTCTGGCACTGCTATTTGAAAACTGTGTTCTCAGGCACAGAATCTTCAAAGAAAATAAGGGCAAAGATAATATTACCAAATTATATGTTGGCCCTGGGCACTGTATGAATTTAAGTGCATTTAATGCATCTGATCTAATGTGTAAGGCATCCACTCTCTCCAAATTCCTCACCCTCTTCTCTAAATATGCTGAAATCAAAGACAATTAATCCACTTATTTTAAAAACATGCTAAGGATACAAACAGGTCAAGTGTATTCTCTTCTCCACATAACATACCTTTATATTTTTAAATATAGTACTCCTTCTTCTGCTTATGTTTGGAAAATTAATATTTAAACTCAGGCTGCACGGGAAACACTTCAAAGAATTGATGCTGGGACCACATCCTATTAAGAGGCTTTTGCACAGCAAAAGAAATTACTAATAGAGTAGGGCGAAAAATCACAAACTGGTAGAAAATTTTTGCCAGCTGTCCCTCAGATAAAGGTCTAACATCCAGAATATATAAAGAACTCAAAAAGATCAACCCCCCCAAATTTAAAGACCCTACCCAAAAATGGGCATCTGAAATGAATAAACATTTTTCAGATGAAGAACTAAAAATGGCAAATAAATATACGAAAAAATGTTCAACATCATTGGTCATTCGAGAGATGCAGATCAAAACAACACTAAGATATCATCTCACTCCAGAAAGAATAGCTATTATCAAGAAATCAACCAATAACAAGTGCTGGCGGGGCTGTGGGGAAAAAAGAACCCTCCTCCACTGTTGGTGGGAATGTAGACTGGTCCAACCACTGTGGAAATCAGTGTGGAGATTCCTCAGAAAACTACAACTAGAGGTTCCATTTGACCTGGCTATTCCTCTGCTGAGTATCTTCCCAGAAGAATTAAAATCATCATATCACAGTGATATATGCACAACCATGTTCATAGCAGCACAATTTGTAATAGCTAAGTCTTGGAAACAACCTAAATGCCCAACAACTGATGAATGGCTAAAAAAGATGTGGTTTTTCTACACAATGGAGTACTACACC